>OX465088.1:129150091-129340970 GCA_949987675.1 Chymomyza fuscimana | reverse complement strand
CCCTACTGACCTACCCCACCGCTCACTTGGTACCCCGAATGCGCAATTTAGTTTAACTTTTTCATTAACATTGATAACAGCGCCTTCTCGTTCTCATTGGACGACGTCGTCGTCTTTATATGTCCTCACAGTGCTGGGTGTCTACTCAGTTTGAATTTAAACATCGTCGGGTGCGGTTGTTTGAGTTATACAAAAGAAAAAGTTCTTCGAAACAAAAAAAAGTGAGCTGAGCAATTAAGTTATGCAAATGAATAGTGTATATTTTTTCTTGAGCTGCACTTATATGAACTGACAGTGATATTAAAAAGTTGTTAATTAAGACAGCTTCTGAAATTTATAGAAGTTTTTTCTGAAGTACATTATGTACGTGCTTTTTGAATGTTGTGATTAGTGATTTATCAATTAGTCATTTATAGATGCTTGCTGTTGTTGTCTATAGAAGATAAGTTGTTGCTGGACAACTGTGCGAACATTATATTTGCAATACGTGTATATTATATCATATATGTATAGCATTGCGATTGTGCCTAACAATTTGTTAACAAAATCGCACAATGTTTTACACTTATTTGTAAACAAGCAAGTGTGAAAATAAACAGATCGTTTTATTAATACTCAGAAATGCAATAGAATTTCTAGCTAAGAAAGAAAAGCTCAGTTGGTAAATTCTGCTGAAATCTTTTGGGATACAATCGAGGTATATTTTGAAAAATTAAGCAAGTGTGGAAAATAAATATCTGGTAATATACAGATGAGTCGATACTTCCATCTTTCTTCAAATACAGATGAAAATAGCTAATTATCGACCCCTAATTTATTAAAAATTATTATAATTAGCATTATATCATATTATATTGTATTATAACTAGCAGCGTTACAAGCCATTTCTACCATGTATTAGCATTCTCCATTCTGCTGCTTTTAAAAAAAGAGTGGCCCTGGCAGCTTGAGTTCTAGGGATGCGTTAATTGAAACCTTATTATTTTTTATCTGATATACAGCTAGATTTATGTTTCGTTGTCAACAAAAGTGGCTCTCAGCTTGAGCACAGCTTTTTCATCTCCAAATTTTCCGTCAATATGTGATATATAGCACTTTTTGAATGCCTACACATTCATCTAGCTCACGAAGTTTTAGTCGATGGTAATCCAATATTATTTTGTGCAATTTTTGTTCACCCTTTTTAGAACACAATCCCCTAGAGGAGAATCAAGCTTGTTCTAATATTATACCTTTCATTGCCTAATGATGGCCAATTTTTTCCATGTTGACATATTATTGAAAGCGCAAAAGCGGCTAAAAACAAACTACAACCAACTTTGAACTTAAGCTTTCAAACTATGATACTGCTCCTTTTTATTTTTTTTTTTCGAACATTTACCAACACTAGTATGTTAGGTCGGCTAATTCTGGGATGGCAGCGAGTGCACCAAATGCAACAGAATAATCTAATGAGCCCCCGAATTTGTGATCGGCAGTACAATTGATACTTGATGTATTCCAATCGCAAAATATACTCATTTTTTTCTGGCTATCATGTTCTTGTTATGCAGGAATTTCTTTTCAGTCTGCTGTTTTTGATAATAAACAAAACTGGCGCATCGTTTGTGATAAGAACAAGCCAAACATCAACTATCGATGCAATCCTAAACATTCACTATTTGCTGCCATCGGGGTTATCTGTTCGCTCTCTTTTAATAATTAACTTTAAAGTCTTTAAATCTTATGACAACCATAAGCCAAATGTAATTTTTCACTACAAACAGAGAATCTTCATCAGCTATTAAAAAAATGATTTGTCCCTCTGCCTAAAACTTGTCATTAAAAAGTAAACTACCAAAAAGTCACCCTGCATTTGCTTAATTTCTAACATTTTAAACACCATTTTCAAATAAATACGTTACAAAAGCTTTATTTGTTGCTCGCAGAGCGGCTGCTTAGCTTAAGCAAACAAAGCTTAAATTCAAGCTTTCAGAGCACAATATGCTGAGAGCCATTACCAAACATTGAGTAAGCAGCCATTTTACATCCTGGCGCTGCGCTCTTTATTTGTTTTTACTTCAGGCGGTCCACAGGTGGCACTTCAGTTTGCATTGGTATTGGTGGGCCAACGAGGGGATCAAGCCGTAGCTGTGCAAAGCACATAAATAACAAATAAATATGCACACAAAATAAAACCGCTTAGCCTTCAAGGTCAGCTGATAATTCATAAATAATGATATGAATTGTATATGCATACAATATATGCAGCAGCAAGTTATTAAGCCCCCCTGCGAACAACGCGCCACTGTGTGTGTGCACGCTCTCTGGCTGTATCTCTCTGTCAAACACACACAAACACGAAGTGCGCGCCAAAAACATGCAATAACAAAAACGTGTAAAATTTGTGCTTTAGTATGCGTGAGCATAACTATTAGCTGCCGGCTGAGCGCCAACTGAGCGCGCAAAGCAGCGCATTGGAGCCGTTTAAAAAGCTAGCAACTTTTATTGCGCTCAGTGTTAAATTAGAACGTAACGCGTACGGTTCGAAGCCAGACTGACGGACGTCAAGGCAAAAAGCAGACGTTTTAAAAGCGTCTTCAAAAATTATGAAAAATTTGAATTGTGTGTGACTTAAAGTTGAGCAATTGTTTAGCAAGTAAATGGCGCTAAGTTAAATGTTGTGGTAAAATTAAAAAAAAAATATATTTAAAAAAAAAATAATACTTAAACTACAAAAATTCCAAAATTATAAAACAAGTAAATAAATATTTAATCAAGCACATTATATATGTATATAAGTAAACGTGCGTCGTATAAGCAACAGCTGATTTAACGTTGTTGTGGTTTACTAGTTGAGTACTTAATAAAAATAAAAAACATTAAAGGCGCACAAAAGTGTGCTTTAAATTTATGGATTTCTTCGATGTCCTTGTAAACAAGTGTCGTTGTTGTTGTCAGCTTGTTGTTGTAACAGTCGTTATGGTTAATGTCTGAACTGACCTAAGTGTGTGTCTGTGTGTGGGCTCCTCTGTATGTCTGTGTTACCAGATATCAAAGCCAACAACTTTTTGGCTTTAAGCCCATTTCAGGCGAGTAAATCAGCTAGACAGCAGCACATATTTAATATTGTTTATCTTTACCTGTGCTCATTTACAAATACCTATGTAAATGCTCTGCGGTAAACCATTCCTGGTCGTATTTTGTTTCTATTCATGTGGTCCATAACTAGTATGCATACTATAGGGCAAACTATTATTTTTTTTTTACTGGGCTGTCACAAGAGCCAGAAGCAATGAGTGTTTTTAATTAATTGAAAGTTGTTTTCGTGCTACCTTAGTAATTTAGATAAAGTTGACGTTTTTTATCAAATTGGATAGCAATTTTGGTTTCAGAATTTCGATCCTTTAGAATTTTTTTTTGTATCGTTTCGGGATCGCAAAAAAAAAATTTGTAAAAAAAAAATTCCTTAAACTTATACAAAATTAATGTCTAAAATTTTAATAAAAAATTTAATGCGCTTATTTTTTATTAATTTTTTTTTAATATTTACTTTTATTTTTGTTATTAAAATTTTTAATAACAATTTAATTTTTTTTCGTTCCGAAAAAAATGCGAAGATAAAAAAAAGTATATTTTACAAAATTAAAAAAAAACGTCTGATTTGGATATTATATTTATAATATTATAAATACAAATTAAGCTTATTTCCCGCAAAAAGACTTCTCAAAAAAAAGAAACATGTCTCAAAAACTATTGCTAAAAAGAGATTTCTAGAAAATGCAATTCTCTTCTTCCGAGACTAACCTGTTTCGCACCTTCCCACAACTACTCAAATTTAAAGTGGTTAAAATTGATACTAGTGCACAGATTTTCTAAAGGATATGTACATTTATATAAAAAGGTAGCACACACACTTTATTTATTTAACGGCTTTGCTGTGCACAACAAATCAAAGCCAAGCCTCCTAGCAACAGTCGCTGTATTTGTGTATAACTTATGTATATAAAATGAGTATATATAAAGTTGCAAAGTGCTAAAAGCAACACTCACAAACATATATACCTGTGTATATATGTATGTATGGGCATACCTGGTACATGCATAGGCAGCACTTTAGCAACACCTGTCAAGCCTGTCTGTACCCAACTCATGCCAGCATCTCAATGTCTAGCTGTCCATCAAGTTGCCTTAATTTAATTAAGCGCTCAATGTCCTTTGCACACATATATACACACACATACAAGTAGAGAGCAACGCAACGCTTGATTTGTTGCTGCTTTTTTACTCTTGACTGCAACACAGTCATACACACCTGGATAGGTTAAGAGGGGATCACCCACCCACAAAAGCCACAAGCCATTTTAGCATGAAGGATAATACCATACAAAACGCTCCTCGGCATTTTTGTAGCTCTTGTTTCTGTTATTGTTGTTGTTGTTGTTGCTGTTGCTGTTGCTGTTGTTGTTGTTATTTGCTGTATCAACGTGTGCACAACGTGCTTACGCCCAAGGGGTCTTCTAGTACGTAGGACATATGCCGAGACAAGGTTACCAACCATGCCGCGATAGCAACTTTTTATACTCTCTAAATGTCGTAAGGCTATATAAGTTTAACCAGAGGTGTGCTACGCTTTTCGAAAGACATAAAAGGTAACTTTAGCTATGATGTAGCAATAAAAGATAGAGAAAAGATTTTCATTTTCTATATAATAGGTTGGCTAGTAAAGCCTACGTTACGTATACGTAATGTAAACACACATTTTATGAATATTTGATTCATATTTGAGCCGTATAAGTGAAGTTTAATTTCGGCTTTAACTAAACGTATTGCAATGTAAGTAAAAGATTGGGAAAAGACTTTCTTTTTGCATCTGATCGAGTATTACATCTCTTTGCAGATATTCAGATACGTATACTTGATCTAAATTAGGAGATTTTTAAAAATAACGATATCAATGCATGAAAATTTGAAAACGTTCCTCATTTTCAGAAATAATTAAGGAACTTGAAAAATTGTAAAAATTTTATTAGGTGGTACCGGTTGACCCCTGGGGGGAGTCACATATAGACTAGGTAGTCCTTAGTGGTAAAATTTTATTAACAGAGTGAACAAATATTTACAAAAAATCTGCAATGATTACTTTTTGCACTGCGTCAGATTTGTGGCAAGGAATGGTATAGGATTGATATTTTACCTAAATAGTATAGTTATCCGATTGGGACAAAACTCGGCATATTTATATATACACCTAAAATTTATTAGACAACTTGATAAGCCCAACCTCATTTCAGATTATATAAATCTAGAGACTATATAAAAGAATGTGATCTGTAAATAAATGTTTCTCTTGAAATATTTTCAAATATAAGATTTGGTGGAGATATAATGATTAACCATTAAAGATATAACCAAAATCGATTTCGTGTTATATAACAGCTACGAGTGTATAATCTATCATGGTTGTTCGATTCGGATCGAACTTAGCACCTACTCGTATATATAACTACATAATTTTTTTTGCAATTGTCAAATTTGATAGAGATAGACTAATTATTCTTAAGGCTATTCATTTGTATCCCCTAGATAAACCAATTTGATCACTGTGTAGCTTTTCCAACCTCTCTAGAATTTCCAGATATAAGCGCAATTTTTTTTTTTGTTCTACCAAAGTGTATTAAATCTTCGCTAAACCTTAAGTATATTTTGTATCTACTTTTTTTTTTTGTTTTAAGCACTAGTTGAGGTTGAGGTAGGGACGGACGGTCAGAACAATCTAATGCCCAACCAAGCATGCGACAACCCCCATACCCCGCTTGCCACAGTGGCAACAACAACAACAAAATGGCGGCCACCTGCTGCGGCTGCACTTGAGTCCATTTTGCTGTTATGCCCTGTCTATGTGTATGTGTTGGTGTGTCTGACTGTCTGTGTATGTATCTGTGTGTGTGTGTGCGGCACTTGGCCTGCGGTTTGTCAGTTTGTAAATTTTTAATAAACTTTTCAGTTTACTTTTGCTGTTTGTCTCTTTTGCCTTATGTTGTTATTATTGTTCTTGTTAGAAAACTTTTCTTTTGCATTCCATACGCTTGACTTGTTTTTCGCTCTTGTTTTTGTTGTTAGCCAAAGTGTTTCTGTCATTAAATCAAATAGCAAGAAGCACAAAAAGCATGCCACTGTGTCCAGCTCACTCTCAATGTCTCAATCTTTCAACCACTTGAAAGCACTGGGAAACTTTAACAGTAGTCCTTTTTATTATGCACAAAACTCTCATCAAATATAAATTAGCAATGTGGCATTTTGAGTATTTCAATTTTGTGCGCTGTTGTGGCAGGAGGACTTAGAAATTGCTCAACTTTTTCATAAATACCCATTAATACTTGACTTAAGCATTTTCTTAGGCACATTTTTGAGGTGGAATAATTGAAATTTGTGGCTTAATTGGTTTTTGCATGGCAATGGAAATGAGTTTGAGTTGGCCAAGACAGTTGCTGTTGAAAATATTATATTAAAAGCAAAATTAATCTGTTAAAAATGAACAAACTTGAATAGAATAGGAAATTGCATTTTAGCGGCTTAAAACTTTGAAAAGAAAATGTGTACAAAAAAATTATTTTTGAAAAAAAAAGTGCATGATAAATTTAATAGCAAAGAAAAATGTAGTTTTTTTTTTAATGTAATGAGAAACATTGAAAAACTTTTAAGGTCTGTTTAAGACACTTACTTAAAATTAAAAATTAAATTTTTGAGAATACAAATTTTTTTTTTTTAATTCACGTTTTCATTATTACTTTTATTTTACATAATATGGGCATTTGTATTTTTGCGTGATGTTACATTTGTTATATAGAATATTGAAAAAAGAAAAGAAAAACGCAGAATTTTTTAACACTTACTTGACAACGAAGTATCACTTTATTAGTAAAAAATGAGAATAATAGGTCATATCGATTAAAAGATACAAGCACAACTACGCTTGGCGTTACGTTACAGAAAAACTATGCGGGTCTGACTTGCATTGCAAAATCGGCAACTTCTGCTAATTGGGGAAATCATTTTGTATATTATACAATTTATTTTAGTATGATTTAAAATAATGTTTGTTAATTTTAAAAGTTATTCAATCAAAAAACTTTTTTTCGTTTTTTTTTATTAGCCTCAGTAACTGACTTGATACGTGTCGTCACATTCTTTAAATTTTCTTTAAAAATGTTTATTAATAAAATTTTTTTTTTTAACTATTAAGCTCAAGTAAATCATCAGCCTTTGCTTTAAAAATAACGATTTTTTTTCCTTAATCTTAAAGTTTAGCATGACTTCACATGGCGTGACGTTACTTAAATTTCAAAGAAAAAAGCTGTGTTACAATTTTCTTTTTTGACATAACATATTTTTATTTATATATTTTTTAAAACTTTTCGGAAATGGTGGATATTTCTGTGGAAATTACAATATGCTATATTTCCTTCATAGCAATAATGTTACAAATTTTGTATTTATAACTAATCCAATTAAGAATCTCTATAGATTGTTTTCTTCTTATCACTCAGGAAATTGAAAAATTATCATCTTCAATTTCAATTATTAATGAAACTATCCATCATAATTATATGTGGTTGTAACTTGAAATATTGACAATCTTGGGGTGGAAATTGGTTTTAAACCGAACTTATTCTCAATTTTTTCACTTAAACAAATCAAAATAAATCTTACACTAAAGCAATTTTTTTCAAAAAGTAGCCAAAGAGTAGATTAATATATAGAGGGTTTGCAGTGATTTATTTAATATATATAATATACTATTATTGTTCTGTTTTCGTAAAGAAATGAATGGAAATTATTTTGGAAGAAAATAAAACAAAGCCCCTGTTATATGCTGAATAGAATAGAATTTTTTTTTTTTTACATTTTAGATTTTTAGATTTCTTTTAAGAGATATAAAATATACGAGCTTGAAATATCCGAGATTCTGGGGATATGGGATCCTCATGCATATATTCGCTTTCCTTATTGAAACACTGAGAGGGATACCTTAAACCCGCCCGCCTCTCCACTGTTGAACTATGCCCAAAACTTTCAAAACGCTCACATTATGTACCTACCACATAAAAACATATTGCTCCGATTGCAAAAACGGCAATAAGTTTATCTTAAGCTCTTTATTTACTATCTAAGCTATATTTTTACCTGCATTGAAAATTTTTCTGTGAACATTACAAATATATTTTGTTAGCATAATTCGAGTTTATTTTATTGAAAGGCTTATTACACTTGGGAGAATGGAATCCCTAAAGCATTTAAGTAGCTTAACGCACTTCAAAGCCGTTCAATAAAACTTATTTGCATGACTGATATATATAAATTTTTTTTCTTTCACAATTTGCTTGAATTTAAGTTGCATATATATAAATGTACATGTACTTACATATATGAACATGAGCATATGAATGTAAGCATGAGTGTATGGGTGTACCCCACCCGCTGCGGTTACTTGCAAATTTCTGTTCGTGCTCTTGCTGTTTACATTTCCGTTTTCTGCACAGAGTGTGGAACATACGCGCACACATTTACACATGAACTCTCACACAGACATAATGCAAAACAAATGGGCCGGTTACGGTGGGGATAGACCGACTATAGTGTACCCTGTATTACATCGAATTGAAAACAATTTTCACTAGCGAATCACAAATAGTTGGTTTAAATTGGCTTTACAGATAACTCCTGCAGTTCGTACGCTATTGTACTAGCCAACAGATTGGTAATAACTTAATTAAAATATTTAAAACTAAAAATTCCTTAGAACAAAAAACTGAAGTGAGAAACAATTTTTATGCATCTACCTACTTAGGGATGGAACCGTGTATATTAGAAAAGTTTCGATTTTTACACAAGCAGCGAGGGTTGTCTTAAAATTTTTTCGGAGTAGCCACATAAAACTTCGAGACAGTAAGTCTATCGATTAAATCAAAAAAAAATAATGGAAAATTTTAATACGCGGACCACTATGAGCAGATATAGAAAACAAATTCGGGGGATCTACATTTCAATCACATTGAAACATATTGCACTTCAAAGAGTAAGTTCGTAGTTTTTAACAAACTTATGCTCAAGAGTTTGGTTTTTATCCGTGTTAGCGTAAAGGATAGGGTACAGGATAGGTAAAATCACAAGATCTCGTAGACCAATTGAAGTTTCCAAAAAAAATACCTAAAAATCATAAAAATTTTTTCGTTTAAGCAAGGTCGAACTTCCAAACTGAATTATAAAGAAAATTCCTCATGAAAAAATCAGTAATATATAAAAATTAGTTCTACAAGCGTTCGTTAACAGGAAGTTTGACTGTGTGACTAACTGAAACTTGGACATCCGCACGAGAATTATTTCTTCAAAGAGAATGTGAGAGTTTCATTGTCTCTTTCTTTCAAGTGTGCGACAAGAGCTCTTCCCAAGGCCTACAATGTGCAGATCAAGATCTTTGTGCGTTGTTGCATTGCACAAGGGGCAGTCAAAGTGGATACTATTACAAACCGTTGCCGCAGTAATAACCAAAATCTCCACAACATAAGTTCTTGATTTTGGAGCACATTCCAGACATTTCTTTGGCCCACAGTGAGATCAGGCTTATTGCCTCTAAAGACTGCATCAGAGACTTCGTTCCATGCGGCTGGCTGGATTGTTCATACCATAGGCATAAAACAGGGATTTTTGCAGATTGTTAGCTGCCTCTAGAGTCTTTTAGGAGGCTCCCATGTAAGAGTAGAGTAATAGCCATAACACACTGCCTTGAGCAACTATAGCTCTTATATGTCGAGGCGTAGGATACTGAACCACAAATACAGAAATAAATCGTAGGCAGCAGTTTTTAGATCTTATAAGAGACTCGCGTTTCAGACTCTGTGGCATGCTTGCTGCATTGCAGTACTTAAAGTCATCCAGAGATCGCAGAATGTAAAAAAGTGCTCAATGCGGGTCTAAGACCAATAGTAGTTAAGTGACAGGATCTTGCTTTCTTTTTAAAGCTTACGGTATCTCATTCGTGACCTTAACTCAACCTTGTTTTCCACTGATCTAATGCATCCCTTACCGTTTTGATTGCAGGGTATAACAAGCGGCACAATAATTTGTGTAAACGAGTGCGATTGAGCGAGCATTTTTTTTATACGTTTTTCATATAGATTGAGCGGCTTGTTCTGTACATAAAGCAGTTAATAATGTGCTGTAAGCGTGTGTGTGTGTGTGTGTGTGTGTGTATCTCTGTGTGCGAGTAGTCGTAGCCAGACGTAGATGTAAGTGACCACGGGCAATGGGCGCGCTAATAAACTCAATATCAGGCTGGTTTGTTGTGTATTAAAAGGTCGGGAGGGGGTGCAAAGTGTAACAACAAAGTGATAGACATTAATTTGTGACCAAGGGAAATTATTTTTATTTTTATATTGTAACTGTTATTTTTATTATTATATACCTACTAATACGCTGTACGCTGTAAAAGGCATTGACTTTTAGCACGTGCTGTGCGAACTTTTATATAACCCAATGCACATGGACAGCCTGTTGTTTTGATTTTCAATTGTTTGGCAAGTTGTATGCCTTCCTGCTCTTTGTTGTGATTGTTGTTGTGTCCATTGTTTGTGGCATATAGCCCAAACAATGACAACTGACAGTTGCATAGTAAAAATGTCAATCTCAATTGAATGTGCGAGACACTGTGAGAGAGCTAGAGAGGAGTATTGCTTATAAACATTTTTTTATTAAATTATATATGTACACAATTATATTTATTTATTCATCATCATCATCTTAATTCACAGCTTAAAGCAACAACTACTACAATATTCAGAATATAGCACTTAGGCAGCAGAGTTATATAAATAATATTGAGAAAGATGAACAGCGATGAGGTGGAAATTGTCAAAAAGACCTGGGCAATACCCGTGGCGACACCAACAGATTCCGGCTCTGCAATATTGATGCAATTCTTTACACTTTATCCGTCCAATTTAGAGAAATTTCCATTTCGTGATGTGCCGCTAGAGGAATTGAGTGTAAGTAATAAGATTAAGGCTAAAGTTAATTCTTATGAGTGAGTTATTTTTCTTGCACTCTTTAAAATGGGTCAAAAAAGAGCTGCTTAAAGTTGCCGTTTATTATTTATTTATGAGTAATCTCAGGGTTAAGTCATTAGAATGCGAAGCACCCTTTTCTATGTTTGTGCTGTGCTTAGATCCAACAGGTGGCGCTGCAGTACTACTTTTTGATCCTGCCCTGTATTTGACACATCTTAATATACTTCTTACCTTAAAGTACAGGATATAATAAAAATATTTCCTCGACTGGAAATATAATTTTGGTTTCTAGGCGGCTTTTAAGGTAAGGTGAATATTCTGCCATGCTTAATGCTTTAACCACAGAGGTGGCCTCAAAAATACTTTATTGCGATTATTTTCAAAATTCAGGGGTCTGATTGTATTGAAGTTTGGTATTAAACAAAAGATTTTTATTTCTAGCTTACATTTACCATATAAACTAAAGCTGTCAGATTGAAATCAAGGGCAGAAAAGGGCGTGGCAGAAAAAAAAATTTGGTTGATCTGACTAACCACATAAAGAATATAAATGTCAAGTTTGGCTATCATACCTCTTAAAATCTCCAAGATCTAGGTGAAATAACAGAAGACAGAAGGACACATCTATATCAACTTCTTTTGTCTTTCTGGGAACACTGGTGGTAACCTTGAGGAGTCTTCGACGTCACATTGTTTTATATTATATACATTTTTGGCTTGCACAAATTTGATGTACCTCTTGTACCTAGGATATGCTACATATAATAATGCCTGTTCAAGGTCTGATACATGGCTGATTTTTTCAGCTGATAGTTAATTTAATTATTTTTTTTAATTATAAAAAGATTCTTGATAATGGGGCGTATGGCTGGGCACAGAATATGGGATATATGCGAGAATTCTGCAAGCAGAACTAGCACCATGATTATAGAGCAAAGGTAACAGGAGGCAAAGCCCTCCTCTAAAGCCCTCCTTCCGAATTATACATCACTATGTTTACAAGGGATCACTGCTTTATATCTATTCTAAGTGTGCCAAATGCCCTGGAAGGAGGTGTCTATAGAAAGGATATTGTGAATGAATCTTAGAATAAGTCCGCCCTTAGTGATCATCGGATCGTTTTTTGTGATCACTTCGTAGAGGTAATTTTACATGAATAGGGCAGTCACGAACGAATTATTTATCGCATTAATCAAATTCTGTACCGAAAGCGAAGATAATTTTTTTTTTCTTTTATCCAATCAAAGTCGGATAGTCGGTGATCATCAGTATACTTATTAATATATGATGTCAATGCGATTCGAGCCTAATTTCGAAAGGGGGTTGAACGAAAGAACAAGCTTCCATTTTGGAATTATCCTTTTTGGGTTTGAAGATAATTAACTTTAAGAAAGCCAAGTTGCATCTAAGCCAGACCAAGTTTTTTGGAAAGCACTTACTCCCCTAATTTTAATTGCTCTTTAAGATATCTAAAAGTTCCAATAAAGATAAACCCAAATTGTTGAATTTTTTCTTACAGACCAATGCTCGTTTTCGAGCGCATGCGGGCCGCATAATACGCTTATTTGATGAATCCATACAAGTGCTAGGTCAGGATGGTGATTTGGAGAAGCTGGACGAGATTTGGACCAAGATGGCAGAAAGTCACATACCACGTCAAATAACCAAAGAGTCTTATAATGTAAGTGGTTCACATTACGCATCTGAGCTATATTCTAACCAAGTTTATCTACTTTATATAGCAACTCAAAGGTGTCATACTGGAAGTGCTCACAGCTGCCTGCAATTTAGATGAAAGACAAGCTGAAGCGTGGAACAAACTGGTGGATCATGTCTATGATATCATATTCAAGGCCATTGATGATGATGGCAATGCAATATAAGCTAAAAAGAAGCAGTCGCTGGAGAAGATGCGTCTGAGGCGGTTGCATTGTGTCATGGCTTATATAGTTTTAAGTAAGAATAAATGTTAGCTATTTTTCATTTTGTAATAATGAATATAAGTCGATAAATAGTCGATAAATGCATATGTATTGTATGTCTGGTTAGTTTTTGTAGCTTATTAGCATACACAAACACACACAATTACACATACATATAGATATGCATACATACAAGCAAAGAAACAAAACACATATACACGCCCATTGCTCTGTAAAGCTTTAACCCATTGTCAGCCTTAAGCACTTACTAAGTAAATAGGCCGCTTGTAGAACGTAAATAAAAATTCAGCTTCAAAATTTTGTGTCTTTTGAATATTTGTTTTTAAAGAAAAAAAAAAAATTTAATTTAAAAAAATTTATAAAGTTGTGTACAAGGTGAAAACTTGAGTACTCTCCAAAATGCTTCCAATTAGAAAATTAATATTTTAAGCAGCAAAAAATTTATTTGTGTGCAAAATTTTTGTAAATTTTTACCGATTTTGTTGTAATTCGGAACTTATGTTGCAAACATTGTGGCTATCTCGAATTTTTTTGACTATTAAAACTATTATATTTATATATGATGTATGAGATTCCGGATGCGCATTATCCTGATGAAGAATGATTTGTTTTGTTGCAGTTCATTTTCCGGAAGTGCAGTACAGTGGCGACATGACCGTATTTTTCGACTTCTGTTAGCCTGGAAGTGCTTCGTCTGAGTTACGTTAATTTGCTTGCCTCTTTTTTAGTACATTCATTTTCTTTAAATTACACCACTTAGCTCTCACCACACTTATCTTCTAATCCACCATATTCGAGCCTCTTGCCTTTTACTTTGATCGTGTTATCTACTGTACCGCCGAAACATAAATTAAGTGTTGCTAAAGATACCGTCAAAAGGGTCTACTATTGTTTACACATTTATTGTCAGTCAACAAATTGCCATCTTCTGCTAAAATGTTATATTTTAATAATAATAATTTGTGCATCGGCAATCTAAAAGATTTTTTAAATTCTGTTTTTAATTAATCTTTTAACCTATCTTTTAGTATACACCTGAATTTCTTCAAAACATATAATTTGGGCTGTTCCAATACATACGTCATTAATGGAAATCCGCCATCTTGGTTTTCTAGTTAAACTTCTGACATATATCACGATGGAGTCATATTTGATTGAAGACCATTAACTAAATTCAATGAAAAGCACTACAAAAATGGTTGGAAAATTGGCAAATTGCTTCAGAGCTTAAGTTGAAAATCATGAAGCTAATTTCACTTTGAACGGGACGGTGGGTGATAGAGGTACTAGACAATATTCACCACGTACAATTTTTTTTGGAAAAATTCGGATTATTTATCGAGTTTTCGATAGCTAAACAATTAGATAGATTTTTTTTTGACAAGACATATCTCGCAAAGGAATAAAGAAATTTGAATAATTTTTTTTTTATTATTGAAAGATGAAACTTTGAACTTAAGAAAAATGTAATTAATACATATTGAAAAAAAAAACAAAATACACATTAATCGAGGCATTTTTAGATAAAAAAAAAGGTTTTCAAAATTTTTTACTCAGACGGCAAAATACTGCCAATATTCAGTAATGTCATCGAAATGGGAGGCCTTTTAAAAAATTTAGAAAAGTGGGGTTTGCTATGTGCTTCAAATCTGATTGTCAAACGGATTTAATAGGTTCCAAGATTGATGACACTCACCATATAAGCGCAACCGTAGTCACCACGGGCAAATTTCATGAATTGGACCTTCTAATGCAGTCTCATCTATATGGAATATACTCCAGATCCGGCACTATGGGACTATTGTTTGTTTTCAAACGGTAAGAGATTTGAGTTCAATGCAGACTAAATCACTAAAGCAAACGCCTTTTTTGAGGACCTTCAGAAAAAATATTAGGTGTCCAACTTTGCTTCCGCCGTTTTTTCCCAATGTTTGAGGCTTTATTGTAAAACAGTGGTAATATATTTATTATTGAAATAAACCATTATAAAAATAAACTACCCATCTTTGTGGTAGTTATAAGGTACCATCTCGATAAAACGAGCTGGTCGAACCAAATACAGAGCATAACCTTAGCGTCGTGAATATTAGGACTGGTCGTCGATGTGGAGGTATTCCTCATGGTTTTTTGCGCTTGGCGTTATAGTAGTGAAGCCATTTTTCGTCGCCGATCACAGTTCCATATAAAAACCCCTTCTGATTGTGCGTTTGAAGCAGCTGTTAACAAGTGAAGAAACGCCGCTCAACATATCTCTGCTTCAACACGTACAGAACCCAATTCCCTTGTATCTGAATCGTTCCGAAGGCTTTAGGGCGTTGAATGAATCCCAATGATATTGCCATTTCTTTATGCGTTTGGCATGAGTCTTCATCAAGCGATTCCTCTAATTCGGAGTCTTCGAAAACTCACGCAGAAACGCAGAAATCACTCACGACGTTTTCTTTCATTAAGAGCAATCTCGGGGGCAAAGTTGTACAACTACTTACAAAATTTTTAATCGTTGGACTAATTATTTTTGTCTAAAAATCAGGCATTATTGAGTATTTAATTTTATTTTTGTTTATTATTTAAAAACCAGTGAATTAGTAAACTGTCCTTGAAACATACTTCTCTTTACTTAACGAGTGTTAGAAAATAACTTTTGAGTATTTAATGGATTGAACATTAATTAAGTGACAAAATAATAGGAAAATTTAATTGTGACTATTATCAACTGCATTGCTGCAATTAAAGACAACAACAACAATAATAATAAAACTTATTACTGACAAACCAAAACCATTTACGCGTATTAATGACAGACGCACTCGAAAACCATTTCCTGTCACTCACATGCACACTCTCACATAGACATACCACATACAGACGCATACTCATACACTCACTCATACATAAGCATTTGAGTTTCCGGCAGCGCCTACTTAAAAGTGAAATGCACATAAACCGCAACAATGGCGGCCGGCACTTAGCTATCTCTATTCTCATTATTTTCTACTCATTGCTCATTCTCTTTCTTCCATTTGTATTTTTGTTAGTGCATTTGGCAAAGTGTTCGCTCTCAAAAAGAGCAGCTAGGCGTTAAAATAATTATTTATTATGAGTGCTCTAAAAGTGTTAAAAGCATATTTTACTATTTTTTAGTCGCAAATTAAAGATTTTGTGCACAGAAAAATGCGCAAAGTGCTCCGGGAGTACCAAGTATTGAGTATTTATGACAGGTGCAGTTAAATATGAGGTATACGATTTGTTTATGTAAGGTACAATTTGGAAACATTATGCCAACAAAACAGGTTGTTTAAAAACTTGTTTTCGATTTTCGCGTGAAATAAATTTAAGCATTTCGTTTTTTCCTTCTAAACATGCGAATCGTTGAATGAGTGGGACTCTTTTGAGACTATTTAAACCATTAAATTTTTTCGTTTCAAAAATCTTAGCTTCCATAATAATAGAGAAAAATTAGTTAAGCTTTAAAGTTAATGATCAAACACAAATTGCACATTCAAACTAAATTCAATTAAATTAACATTCATTGTTTGTGGTTTAAAAAATAATAATTAAGCCAAGAAAATATTTTTTTATGTAGGTAATTATTATAATTGAATATTTTTTTTTTATAAATAAAATACTTTATTTGAACTTTAAACAGATTAACTTATGCAAATGGCTTGGCCAAAAAAAATAAGTTTTCTTATACCAACAAACATGAAATTAAATTTCATTTAGTTTTTTATAACCTGTATTTTTTCTTTGTTCCCACTCTGATTACCCCTATTGGTTTTCGCTTTATTTAATCTTCATCGTACATTCTTGTACATTCTGTTTCTTTTTTCCTTTGGTTAAGCGCTTTAGAACGTAGAACTTTGTAAACCAAGTATCCAATTTTAACAAGTCTTTTTTTTTTTGTAGATGCGTTTTAATTTTACTTTAAGTCTTTTAGAATAACTACCATATTTTTGAAATTCCCGCTTTACTCTCTTAAGGTCTTTAGGTATTTTAGTTGGCAAATATCAAGTATTATAATAAAATGTAATACAGTCGAGGCGGTAAATTTTGTTCCAACATATTTCTTCTAAGAACTTTCCAATTTGGTGCAAAACAATATTTATGCCTATAAGTTCCCTTAATTTGAACCGATTTTGATGAAAATCGAAGGTTACGTCAAAGAAGCTATTATAAGTACATATATGGGGTGAGTTTAAAGTTGTTACGTTGAGGGGTGTGGCAGAAAACACGCTAAGTCGATTGCG
The DNA here is from genome assembly GCA_949987675.1 of Chymomyza fuscimana. Classification (NCBI taxonomy): domain Eukaryota; kingdom Metazoa; phylum Arthropoda; class Insecta; order Diptera; family Drosophilidae; genus Chymomyza; species Chymomyza fuscimana. The sequence goes on along the minus strand of OX465088.1, from coordinate 129,323,736 downwards.
GGGGGTGGGGGTTCCGCATCGATAAAATTTGAATGTGAATTTGTTTATCAGAGCCACATGAATCAGCTTACCAAAAATTGTGATTCTAGCTCACTTGTTACCATAATTACGTATAGTCAAAGATTGTGGCAGTTTATAGGCAAGGGGAGGTGAAATTTGCGCATTTTTGACTATAACTTTTGTTGTATTTGACCGATTTCGTTGATTTTTTACACACAGATGTATGTAACTAAAACGCGTCGCTCTGTTAAATGTCAGATGAAAATATTTAAAGGTGTGGCCAAAAACCGCGAAACTCTACTGCGGGGGAACGGGGAAGATATTGACATGATTCAACAAACTTCATCTGCTCAGGAGAAATGCGCACCAGCTGATAAAGTTTCATGTCTCTAGCTCTTATAATCTCCGCAATCTAGGTGTTCATACAGACGGACGGACAGACAGACGGACATGGTTCAATCGCTACTCGAGGTTATAATAGCATTTTGGTATAAGGGACTTGGGGTCTGCCACGCCTCCTTCTGTCCGTTACATACATTGCACACATCTAGTATACCCTTTGTTCCAATAGGTACTGGGTATAAAAACTTTATGTGCTTGTAATTCGCAAATGGTTTAAACGCCGCTTGTGCTATAAGTCAGCTAAGATTAATAGAACGTTTTCAGTTGTACTGCAAGTATTTTTAATTTTATAATATATGTATAAGTAAGTAAGTAAATACTGAATTGTAAGAGTAAAAAAAACCTTTACTGGTTATTGAATTTATTTATTGTATGTATTTTTTAAGATGCATCCAGTTCATTAAGTATATTCCTGTTTTTTTGTGCGTAAAATAATTTAAATTTATTAAGCACTTTGTGCGCGTACATCCATCAACTCCTAAAAAGCTCGATTTTGCAAAGTTTTAATTTTAAGCGCGTATTCATATAACCTCGTGTATATGTTTTTTCGTTGTTCCCACCAAATTAACGGGTCTTCTTTTCTATTTGAAAACTCCTCGGAGCAGCCGTGTTGCTGCTTGGCACTGCTTCTACTAGGGAAGGGTATCGCGTACTCGAATATCGATATTCTGTATCGATGTGTATCGAATGAAACCGATGTGGAATATCAATATCTCTATATATCGTCGCGTATAAATAATTCAGCATAAACACACAAGTGACACTTGTCAAGTGGCCATTCCACCTTGCACGCTTTGTTTTGGCGCCGAATTCGTAAAAATCGTCAGTATCGGAGGAAAATATCGATATCGTCGAACGTGGATATCGATACACTATCGCCCATCGTTAGTTTCTACGGACTCATTATCATCAATTTCGACATTTTTTTTTTTTTTTAATTTTTTTATTTGCAAGCTGTCTATTGACATTTAACAAATTTGGTAATAATATTATAAATTTAACAGGATTGGTTACGCTCCATTGAGCAACACCAGTTTATATTAATTAAATGGTATATATTACATTACATTATTTATTACATTATTGTTTTAAACTCTATACGGAAGATCGAGTACATGAAACCTTTTTAGACGCCTAGTATCTCTGCTATTGTCTAATAGGTTTAACGCTACTGTGTTTTCATGGTAGTTTAGTCTATTTATATATCTTTCAGCTCGTTGCTTAATTTCTTCTTTAACTAGTAGAATATTGAGGTCTTCGTGAATTTCATAATTACTGACAAACCAGGGAGCCCTGACTATGCTTCTAAGTGTAGTCGATTGGTACCGTTGGATGATTTCGATATTGGACGTACTTGCTGTTCCCCAAAGTTCCATTGCATATGTCCATACCGGCTTGAGAACTGCTTTGTCAAGCCGTATTTTATTATCCATACTAAGCTGAGATCGCGGACCTAGAAGCCAATACATTTTTCTTGTTTTAATTTAAAGCTGCATTTGTTTTGATTTAATATGCTTAATCCAAGTGAGTCGCCGATCCAAATGCACTCCAAGGTATTTGACTGATTCTTCATCGGGTATGGACACGCCATTCAAAGTCACAGGAGGGCATTTTCCTCGCTTCATTGTAAACGTAATTTGGACTGATTTTTGAGTGTTTACTAAAATTCTCCATTTTTTCAGCCATGTTTCAATCAAACCAAGTTGTTCTTGTAAATTTTGTGACGCCATGGCCGGAAGTGCGCTGTTTGAAATTATTGCTGTGTCATCGGCATAGGTTGCAACTTCAACATTGTTTTTTATGGGAAGGTCCGCAGTAAAAATTGTGTAGAGCACTGGTCCAAGGACACTACCTTGAGGAACTCCGGCGTTTATTGAGTACAGTTCCGAGTGCTCATCAGCATGTTGTACATAAAATTTCCGATTGTTGAGGTATGACTTGAGGAGTAAGAAAAACGGTGCAGGAAGCCGTTTTTTATTTTATAAAGCACACCTGCGTGCCTGACTTTGTCAAATGCTTGCTGTACTGTTTGTTTTCAAATGCATCCACTATCTTTTTAACAATACGATGGCATTGTTAAATTGTACCATGGCATCTTCTGAACCCAAACTGATGTTCGGGTATGATGTTGGTGGCCTCTAAAACCACTGCCATTCTTCTCAAAAGTATTTTTTCAAATACCTTAGCGAATGTCACCAGCAAACTAATGGGACGATATGATGACGCGTTTTGTTCAGGCTTGTTTGTTTTTGGCAGCATTATTACTTCGGCGCATTTCCATTGGGTTGGGAAGTACTCAAGTCTGAGCATGGCATTATAGATGTAGGACAGAAGTCTAATGCATTTTGTTCGATATCGTCGAACATGGATATCGATACACTATCGCCCATCCCTAGTTTCTACGGACTCGTTCGTTATCATCAATTTCGACAATATGTAATTTGTTTCTTAGTGCTGAAACGGCTTCTTCTTTAAGCTTTTCAACAACTGACCTTACTACATGCATGTGTTGCATCTTAGCCAACGAGTTCTTTAGTAAGTTGACCATTCTTAGAACTTTGAAAACTTATTACGTAATAATAATAATTCAGTGAGGGGAAAAAATTTGGAATTAATAAAGTGGGTGAAAAAAACTATTTAGTTCTTCCTATCAAATAATTATATGTTCAGGATTTATTTTTGTTTACAAAACCAGTGGATATTATTTTCATAAAGGATTAGTGTTAATATCCAATCAAGCCAAACTTAAACTTTATTGGCTATCCACAAATTTTAGAATCGTACGTTTTGCAGTCTGTCATATTCGTTAAATCAAATCTCCCTCCTGGCCCCGAAGTCATTCTGAGTTGCGTCTTAAAGCATTGCACCTGCTTTCGCTCAACGTTATAATGCATCCTGTACTCTATACACTCGTCTACCTTAGAACGCATCCTGACCTTGGTTGACCTTGATTATCATATTTGCAATATTGTAAATAAATCTAAAGGCATTCTCCCATTTCTCAAACGTTCAAACTACGTCCTATTTTAGAATACTAATACAGGGCTTGAAACCCTCAATACCATATCTATAAGGACAGCATAGATTCGTTACAATAGCAATTCCTACTTTTTTCACAACGCGGCCTATATGGAGATCCAAGAGCCAGCTTATTCTGACAGACTTTCTCCTAATTTTTCCATACTTGCTACAGTAACTCGTAATTTTCGGCTCTATCACTTCTGAAATCTAAAGTCATCTTGACAAGCCTCTTGGAGCATCCTCGACCAATTCTGATTTGTGAGATATCCACTTGGTCAAAAGTGCTCGCTTGGCTTTTTCATAATAGTATCGGCCGTTCCTCGGAAAACGAATATTATTTTATATCTTATTCGGATTTGTTTTAAAACCACATGTTGGTGCTCCCAATTTCACCAAAACAAATTTTGCTTGTGGTTTGAACTTAACTACTTTGTTGCTTCAAAGTATATGTTATTTAAACTGAAATATTTTTTTAAATATTCTTTGATATTTTTACATTCTGTTTGTGCTAATTTCAAGTCAAACATTTATTAATAAATCTTTTTAATAATTTTTTTTCTAAATCAAAAACAAAAGATGGCGTACCCAGCACAATACGAATATTTGACATACGTTCCCATGGTGCGTGTCTTGCATAAAAAACTTGTTATGACTTGCGTAAATGGTTCATGTCTTGTATAAATAAAATTTCCCTTGCAAAAAGATTAGCAATAGTGTAGAACTATGCTAGCAAAGAGTAGGTGAAAAATGGAAATATATCGACAGCGGCATTGGGAGCGCGCAAAAACGAAAACAAACAAAATTTATTCGGTTTCGTTTTTCGCTTTCCTGTTTTTAATTTTTATTCTTCCTTTTTGAACTTTTTATTGTAAAAATTCCAGCGTTTTTTTTTTATTTTATAATTTTTGTCCTTCAAAATATTCATTATACCCTGTACCTATAGGTACAAAGGGTATACTAGATTTGTGCAATGTATGTAACGGACAGAAGGAGGCGTGGCAGACCCCAAGTCCTTTATACCAAAATGCGTATCATAACCTCGGGTAGCGATTGAGCCATGTCCGTCCGTCCGTCCGTATGAACGCCTAGATCTCGGAGACTATAAGAGCTAGAGACACGAAACTTTACCAGCTTGTGCGCATATTTTCTAAGTAGATGAAGTTTGTTGAATCATATCAATATCTTCCCCCGTTCCCCCGCAGTAGAGTTTCGCGGTTTTTAGCCACACCGTTTAGTATTTTCACCTGAAATTTAACAGAGCGATGCGTTGTAGTTACATGCATCTATGTGTAGAAAATGAACAAAATCGGACAAATACAACAGAAGTTATAGTCGAAAATGTGCAAATTTCACCTCCCCTTGCCAATAAACTGCGTCAATATTTGACTCTACGCAATTATGGCTACAAGTGACCAAGAATCACAATTTTTGGTAAGCTCATTCATGTGGCTCTAATGAACAAATCCACATCCAAATTTTATCGATGCGGTCCCACACCCCCCGCAATCCATTTACCGTGTTTTCTCCCACACCCCTCAGGAAAGTTCTTAGATGGAATATGCAGGAAAAATTGTTTTGACACAAAAGGTACAGGGTATTCCACTGTCGGGCACCGCCTCGACTGTACCACATTTTTTTTTTTAATGGGACGGCTGGACATTGTTGCACGCCTTTAACTTTCTTTGACTTTATAGTCGCAAAAAAATAATTCCCTATGCACATAAAATTATTTACAATAAAAACCAATAAGTTAAATCGTGAATTAAATCTTATAAATAAATTAGTAAAAAAGAAAATAGATAAAGCAAAGTAAATAAAGTATTTATTGTTATTAATTACACAAATTTACCAGATAATGCCTAAAAGGCGTTACCAATCATAAAAAAATAACCTATCAGCTCATAAATTCAAACAACCAATCGACAGCAATGGCTAAAAGAGCTCGTCACAGCAATGTTAACCACGCCACTGTTAACTGACTTTATCATGCATGTTAACAGCTGTTGCTAACAGAGCGCTTTCTTATCACTTACAGCGAGTGCATTGTAGAACTCTAGGGCATTGGTGAAAAAAACCATGCGACTCTTGTGGGAAAAGTGTTCAAGAGCTTTTCAATAGTTTTTTTTTTTGTTTTGCCAATATTAGTAGTCAAAACAATTTAACAGTGAATGCGTATTTCAGTTAAATTTCGGCAACACGCGCGCTGAGAAGTTGTCAACAAAGCGACGCTTTTCGACTATTGGAAAAATATCTCAAAACTCTATTTTCGTGGGATTTGTGACGAAGTTTTCGGCTAAAATGTGACATGAGTTTATTTTTGTTGTTTGTGTTTTGTGCGATATATTCGTCATAGTTCAAGTTAATAACAGTTTGGCGTAGCCAAAACAAAAAAAAGGAAGAAAAATATTAATAATAATATTGTTCATATATTAATAACAGTGCGCGTTTTTATGATAGTCTTTTATGATGTTATGCTGTTTATTTTGCTCACGGCAAAAGATTAATTGTTATTTTGTGTACAGTTGCAATTGCAATAAATATAAATAAATAAAAGCTTGTGTGTGTCTAAGTCATTAAAAAAAAGTGTTGGAAAATGTTTAATAAATGGCAGCAAATGGCTTAAATTGATGTAAATTGTTTTGAAATTAAAGATAATTTAGTTGAAACCCACAAAAAGCGCTGCTCTCATTTGCATTGCTAAATAGGTAAGTGCTAGAAATATGTTTACTAAAAATACGAAATGCGTTCCGTAATGTCCTTGCCCAAATTTAAGGCCACTGTGAAATCTAAAATGTTGCGTACGACAAGACCAACTTTTATATATCATCTATACGTGCATGTGTCCAACACTCGAATACTCTGCAAAATTGTTGGCCAAAAAAATTCTTTCTTGCATCTGTAAACTTACTCATATTTGTTAGACTGCATAAAATATCTTTCAATTGGAGAAATCGTATTTATTATGATGAAAATTATATTTATTGCCGTAACTGCCGTAAATTCGAGACACTTCGTCGGTATGAAGAAGCTTAAGAGGAAATGGCATAAAAAAGTGTTTAATTTCACTTGTAGCTTGTATCGGTAAAGGACAGAAGGTATTTATACCAATTTGTATTCGATTCTTCTATAAAAAAACGTCTAGTCGATATAATACGAATTTAATGGTTGTATCGACAAAAGATCACAAGCTTTTTGTTTTTTGGAGCAGAACTTATATATATCCGTGATTTCAATTTATTGCTGTTAGTGGGAAGATTTTATTTTATAACGCTAACTTCCGTGAATTTTAACTCATTTATGGATTAGATCTAAAAAATGTATATATGTGAAGCTTGTGAGTGTAGAAGTAAAAAAGGCAACTCCAATGCGGGTTGCATTGGGAAAATTATCGTTATCGTTTTGTTTAAAAGTCTTACGAAGCTGTCCTTAAATGCTGTATAACGATATTACTGTAATGAGCTTTGAAGTAATTGAATAACGAAGGGTTTACCTCAACAACTGTGACTTTACAGAATGAGCCAACTGCCATAGCATTAGTCTGCAAGTTATGGTTTGAGCCTTATATGTGCGGCTCTACGCCCGCTGATCAGCTGTTGACCAAATATTCTATGCCAAGTCATCGTGTCGATTTGAAAACGCTTTGAGGCAGCCCATTTAAAAAGTTAAGCGGCGGTCAAAATTTTAAGTTTTTCTTCTGAAGAAATGCGATTCGATTCTACTGATGCGGAGCCCGATCGATTTTCCGCACAAAATACATATATGCGTGAAAATAAGTCACCCACTTTTTAAATCGATCTCTTCGTTTTTGTTAAATTTAAGATATTTGAATGAATTATCGAACTGTTGATAAGTGAATATTTTGGTAGACATATCTCGTAAACGAATAAAGATTTGATTACATTTTTTTAATGAAAGAATCTTCGAATTAAAAATAAACTTGTGGGAAAAAAATATAATTTTTTAAATATTTTTTAACAATATTTTTCTTATTTATAAAATTAAAAATTTAACAGCGCAAATAACAAAAAAAATGTTTCTGATTCCTGCAGTTGAGGAAATTTATTCTATTTTTTTGAGTCAAAAAAGTGTGGTGCAGTCGTGGGACCACGAAAACAAGGCCGCTTATTGTTTTTTAGGAGAAATAAAATTGTTTTTTATTTATGAAAAGTAAGGTTGCTCCGTTCGCTGAGTTTTTCGCACGTCAAAGCTGTATGAATCGAAACTTGGACACATGACTATTCATTTCTTATCGAAGGGTAGATTGAAAATTTAATAAAGTACAAAAGGAAAAAAACAAAACAAAATTTGTCTCGAATGAGAATCGAACCAGGGTCTCAAGCCTACTTTAAGTTTGAGATCAACAATCTCTCGTTACGTGACGATTTGATGATATGCTACCATTTTAAGACATTTGCCTAAAAACCGTGAAAATTTGCTGGGAAAAAACTTCAACTAACTAGGTAGCAGCTCTCTGCTCTTGTGGCTTCATACGGATGAAGTGGCAAACCAACTGTGGATGGAGAGCGCCCCCAGTAACCTTTGGTATCGACAACTGGGCGGAGAGGTTATACGCTGTACATTATGAAAACCGATCTATGTTCAGAAAGGAAAAAAATTCACGTAGGATTTTTACACTTTACTTTCCATAGCTCTTGCTCCTAAAGATTTGGAATTCCAATTTTCTGTCGGCAAACATGAAAATCCAGATATGCAAATCCAATGTGTTATCCATTTTGATTTATGGGAGTTAGTTTTGGCTAATAACAGAAGCTATTCTTAGCAAACTACAAGATTTTGTTGGCAGAGGTCTTCGACGTATTCTGAAAATCTGGTGGCCAAACACGATCAGCAACTCTGAGCTGCTGCAACGATGCAATATGAAGCCCATATCCTACATTACTAGTCGCAATGGGGATAGTCGCAAATGGGGATGGATTGGGCACACTTTGCGAAAGCCATTGATTGTAACACGCAGAGCAACCGAAGAAGAGTGAGACCCAGAGCAACATTGCGCCGAACTGTTTTGAAAGAAGCTGAAGAATCAGGACGTTCCTGAAGCGAAGTGGCACAAACCCGGATACGATTTAGATGCTTTAACGAGGCCCTATGCTACTCAAGGAGTTAAAGGAATAAAAGAAATGCACCCTACTTTAAATATATACTTTATATATAGACAAACCATTCTTAAATCCGCTCCCATTACAAAAGTCATGACGCAAAGTTCTATAAAGTTTGGATTCAGAATGGGAGCACACTATGCATATTTCAGATCGTTTAAAAAAATATAATCCATTCAGAGATCATGTCCGTTTCTTGGAAAAATTTGATGTCCCTAGCTATACAAGATTTCAGCTTTCATATAGCACAGAAGAACAACTTAACTGCTCATGCTGTTCCCTTAGTAAGCATTTTATAAGGAAGAATAACCTTTCCTCTCTCTGTTACATACATTATTAAAAACTTAATATGCACTTTAAAAGTTATGACTAAAGGATATAACAATTCGCATAAAATAAAATACAAAAACAAAGTCCACTGACGGCTTAAAGCTTAAGGCAATCGTAGAGCATTTTCATTGTATTCTTGAATATTGGCACGGACAGTTTTCTCACTGGGTGGTTGCAATGATCCATCGATTTTGGTAGCATCTGTATGTTTAAAAGAGTTTTATGCAAATGAAATACGTTCAAAAGGAGCATAAATCACAGGGGGAATTACGGAAGTAGCAACATATTGCAAAACTCTGCAACAAGGATGACCACAGGACAAAACAAGGTGTTATGCTCGAAAAATACTTGCACTCTTAAGTTCTTAAACTCAAGTTGCTCTTCCAGCAGCTTCACAAAGTTGGTTAGTGCTTTAGGTTGCCATTTGACAGTCATCTTTGCCCGGTTTAACTTTGCTGTTGTTTTCACTCAAGACTCTTTTATATTCATAGGGATGTCTACGTCTTGATTGGACTTGAAAGCCTGTGGCCATAACTCATACGACTTGTGGCAAAGCCATCAAGCGCAGCCAGCATTGAATTTGCATAAATCATGAAACTATTTTTTGCTTTGAGTCTATTGCAATGTGAGTCAAAGAAAATGTTGAGACGCATAAGTGAAAACTTTAAAAAAGGACGAAGATAAACGTTGACTTAATGGAAAATCAAATGCTACATTAAAGAGATACAGCCACTGGGGTTGAACGTATTGGACTTGAAGTTTCAAGTGATTCTTTTAAACGTTTACGTTTAGATGATCGCCATAGGGTTTGTGGAAAAATTACTTAAAAATAAATTGTTCTTAAGCAACATTTTTTTAATTTTAAAATTAAAAAAAAAAAATGGTTAAAAAAAGTTTAAAAAATATAATTCGATTTTTTTTTCATATTCAAAATTGTATATTTGGTGAAAATTGGTTTCGATATCTTTATTCGTTTAGGATATATGGCTTGTCAAAGAAAAGTTTAAAAATGAAAAATCCAATATTCAGTTATCGATAACACGATAAATAATCGGATTTTTCAATAACATACTCTAGTAGCTCCATAACATATGTCAAAATCATCAAAATCGAAGAAGTCGACCAACAAAGTGGCACACCACTATTTTCGCTGATTTCTTTTAAAAAAATTTTACATAAAAAAATAGAAAATAATGCCTAAAAAAAATTTTGTTTAATAATTTTTCGTTTGTATGCCGTCAATGTATCTTTGCTTTGGCTATAAAAATTCGAACAAAAAATTTAGATTATTGAAATCCACAAAAGCCAAAAGTTTTGTAATGCTTTATTTTTTAAAGACATCTTCAACCTTTTTCTATCCTTTTTCTAAAAAAAAAAGGAATGAGAGGACACTTTTTGTGCAAAAGTCACAGCAGAATCTACACTTTTTTATCACTGAATTCGAAATCTAAAAGTTTTTTTTGTTGTCATATAATCCTAATATTAATTTTTGATTCACGTGCGCATTAGGGTGGCCGCCGTTGGTATGAAGGATTTTTAAACCGTCGATATCAATAATGCCACCCCATAAAAAGTTTCCTTTTTACCTGCATATAGCGCCTGTAAAATTTAAAGGCGATCCGAACGTATTTGATGGTGGCTAAAATAGGTCAAAGGTCATAATTTTAACTTTTTCCGTTTTTGACTGTATTGTTCAACATAAACTTTAAAGTCTTATTTCCAATCAAACAAATTATGGTTCAAAAAGTCTCATATCTATCAAAACATAGTTTTAAAAAAATATAGAATCGGCCTGAATAAATTTGGTAAGCTCTAAAATTGATTAAATTGACTAATTACACCAGTTTACAAATAAAAAAAAATGTTGTATCCTTAACATGTTTTAGTCGTTTCTGTAGTAAAATGACATGCTAAAACCGAAATTGCAGTCAAAAATTTTTTTCATGAAACGGGCTTCGAGATATTTTGAAAAAAACATTTTCCGAAATTAGAAAAAAAAAAAGTGCCTCTACTTAACAGCAAATATCTCTGGTTATACTAAACTGATTTCGGTAATTTTTTTACTTGACTGTAGATAATTGGATTACCCATCGATTATATTTGGAACATGTTTTTGTCAAACTTACGGCTTGGTCGCTATTTATGCATTCATATGAACATTTTTTATGATCTTTGACCTATTTTAGGAACCATCAAATACATTCGGATCGCCTTTAAATTTTACAGGCGCTATATGCGGGTAAAAAGGAAACTTTTTAGGGGGTGGCGTTATTATGATTGTGAGATGTTGCAACAATGGTCACCCTAGTGCGCATTCATCTGTCTATCTGTCCGTCCGTATGGAAGCCTGCAGCTCAAAGATGATAAAGCAATCAAAAAATGGATTAAGCCAACAAAATTTACGTGAAAAAAGATTATTCTGTCGAAATACGAACATTTTATTCGGATTCATTTTGAAAACGAATGCTTGGTGCTCCCAATTCCACCAAACCGAATTTTTCATGTGGTTTAAAACCGAATGTTTTGTTGCAACAGGAATTATAATGAATCGGCAAAATAGGTTTAAAAATAATTGAAATAATTTTTTAAATATTCTTTTGTAAAGATTCTTAGATTAAAATATATATGTTTATTGACAATTATTTTTAGATTTTTTTTTTCCGACTCAACCCAACCCATTTTTTTTTGTGTATGTGTGCGTATCATACTTGACCACATGGCCGATATGTTAACAGGGTTCCCGCGTTACACAAAGATAATTTCTGTCAAAATTACAAAATTAAAAATTCCTGTAATATAATTTATCACCACGGTATTCTCTGCCTGGCGTAAGAGGTCCCTAAAAGAGAACTAGTCAGATGCAGGCATACTTACCATCACATTGAGCCTGAGGCACATTTTTAACATCTTAAAGATCTTCCAAAGATCAGTGTATGCGATTGGTTACCGGGTCTGGAGACAACCGCCGGTGTAAAAGGATAGTCCATAACTAACGAATATCCATACGCAAGTGCCAAAAACATCACCTTTTAACATCACCAACGAATGGGTCTCAGCGACGACATGATCCAGGATCGGAATGCCTGCAGACAAACGCTGAGATCGCATACCCACACCTCAGGAGGAGCATAAGTGAATCCGAAAAGAGGTAAACAAGGGTTTGGGAGAAGAAGAATTTCTCTTGTTACAAAAATAGCTAAGTCGTGTTTAATTTTAATAAATATTGTTACTAAAATAATATTTTTGTGTAATTTCATTTAAAAGACATAATAACAAAGAAGTAGCCATATTTTAATGAAAATTAAATGTAAACAACATATAGTAATAAAAAGATGCACAGCTGCGGCAACCATGTCAACTGTTTTGTAAAAAAAAAAATAACTTCGCGCAACTATAACAGAAGAATTTATTGGAAAAATAAGGAAAATATACGAATTTATCGAAAATAAAAAGGGAAGTTATCGACAAAAATTCGTTCTCCGGTGCACGCAAAAACGAATCCGAATAAAATTGTTCGGTTTGGTTTTTTCGTTTTACGCAGCACGGCTGAGTATATTATATTTTTTTTTGGGTACCTTAGCACTATATTTGATCGAATTCGGTGTATTTACTTATTTGCTTGTTATGATGAAACAGAGTATGCCAAAGTTGTCCACGCCCGATTCAAATTTCGTTTCTTTATTTCTTTGTAATATAGCGATTTTTGAATATTTGAATTGTCTTGAAAACGATTTAAAACCCCACTTCAAAATAATAAATTTTTCGTTAAATAGTTTGTTTTAGAACTTCTAAAAAATAACAAGCACGTTATATTTTACTCTAATTGGCATGTCCTTTCAACTTATGGTATTTTCAAACTATTTTTAAAATAGTTTTGCTTTGCGGTCGGTTGCGAGTTTGGTTTAAAAATGCACTGTCATATTGCATTATTGTTTTTGTCCATTTGTGGTTGTTTTTAATACCCGAAAAACAAACGAAACTCATTTAAAAGTTTTTTGTTTGTTAAATTTTGTATCTGCTTTGTTGCTTCTTTGAGCCCTATTTGTGATTTTGTTTGTTTGCAGGTTGCATCAGGAACTGCAATTTATTGCCTCCGAATCACATAATGCAGCTGCGAAAAACTGTTCTGTAGGCGTAATAAAAACTTGATTTACGAGTATTTTCGAGCTTAGGGTAAAATTTTTGCGAACACGCATGAGTTACATTGTCCTGGTTCTTACTTCTATGTTGCATAAGGCATAAGCCCGTGTACTTTATTGTGCAAAGATTTGGAACATTAAACTAGCCTAAGACTTGATACATATTCAAGCCTAGGCTGACCTTTGGATATTTGCTTTCCCTAACATTTAAAACGCAAAAGCTGCCAAATATCTTACAAGTAATGTGTGCAACTTTTGCCCTCTCACTTCTGTCCTTTTTCATATGGTATTTGTGAAAAACAAAATTGTAGAAAAATAAGATTTCTAACGTATAAGAAAAAATGATAAATTACGTTACAACAAAAGGAACGATGCCAAACAGAGAGATATCTCGCACCCATTTTCTCAAAACACGTATTTTCTTGTTCCGAATTTTGCATTCATATATTTAGGATTAGAGTCGGTATTTAAGCTCTACGTCACCGGTTGTTCTTCCACCGCTCTTATGTGATTTTCTTATCTCTTGAAATCGACGCGCAACCATTTTCTCTACTTGCCAAACCTTTTTTTTTTTCCAAAATAATTTGCTGCATATAAGTTTTGCCTGTGGCGAGCAGCTGTTACTACTGCTGGCGCCATCTAGCGAAATCGCTGGCACCAGCGAATTGCATATTTTTTCCAGCAAAACAAACAGACGTTCACTAATTACAACGCTCATTACGTGGTTCACGAATTGGTAAGTTTGAATATCTTGTGCATTAATGAACTGAACCAAAAACAGCAACTGAGTAAGCCAAAGTTTTCCCTAAATGCATTTCAATTATGCAACTATGAGGACAAAGTTGCGAGCTACTGTTGTACTTAGTACATAGTCAGTATCCATTCGTAACATTTTAATCTCCATAATTCAACGCCTTACAATTTATGTACTTATAGGGATTACGATTCTTTGTATTGGCGTCCAGACGAATATTTATTTTATTTTTTCCAGCTCAATTGTTTCCATTTCTTACAATATGATGATGCTGCAATTAGAAGGTTATCCCTTTGTCGCTTATGGCTGCTCAGTCTGCTTTGTTCTCAAGTTAGTTTGGAAGTTTTTTCCATTTTCATTCATTTTCCTATGTGGTGCTTGTTGCAAGTGGCATGTTGCAAGAACATGAATACTGGTTGTCGGACAGAGAATTAGTGTAAATTCGAGAGAAAATTACTTTTGTTTTAAACTTGACCTTAAGATGTCATGTATGTTGGTTAAATTTTGTAAAAATATTTATTTTAACTTTTTTATAAATACATATTGGTAACAATTTTCTTAGTAAACTTGTGAGTTTTTATTTTGTATTGTTTTTACAAATGATATTTTAACAATGATTATTTTGTTAGTATAAAAAGCGAATACCTTTGTGGAGCATTGCATCCACTTCCACGTTCCACGATGTTAGATTTGGGGGAAGTAGCGTGAAACAGTTGCGTTGTCAAAGTTTTGGCATTCCCAAAAATAAATCTATTTTTTTCTACAACTTACCAATTTTGATGTTTGTTCGTTTTTTACTATCAGTTCAACAAATAGGTTTTTATTGGAACATCTAGGTTAAGGGATGTGCAATATTGACATTTTTGCACAAGACTTCAAAAGTTTTCAACCGAGTTTTATAAAACTTGTGCCCATGGATGGGTATTAAAAAAAAAGGTATGATATTCCGACTAAAGTACTTTGAATTTTTCTTTATTTAAATAGTACTTTTTTATTTTGAAGCATAGACAACTTCACAACCATCACAAATATAAAAAATTCAAACTGCTTGTTGCGCAAAAAAAAACAAAAAAATAAAGGGTTTGTATTTTTTTGTCCCGCATGGGTCATTCGTGATTGACCCATGAACAAATACTCTTACATCCTAGGAATTGAAAGCATCAACAACAATTTTTCGCCTAATTAATTTATTTTAATTCGAAAAAAGATAATAGTTACGGAAGACTAAAGTTTACTCATATAATTTTGTCAAGGCAACCAATCTCTTGAGTGCTGGTATAGGTTGAAAAAAAAACCATTTGTTTACTGTATGCAATTTATTTTATACCTTGTACCCTATGGTTATGGGTTCAGTTTTTGCAAAGGTGTGTATCATAGAGACGGAGACGCTGGACACCCGTAAAAAATTGGTATACAAATTTCTGTATGGCGGCAATTCTGTGTAAAAGCCTGGATCTTGAAGATTATGAGAGCTAGAATAACAGAACTAAAGATTTTGAATCTTTATACATATGTGCCAAGATGTGATCAAGATAATTATTATTCTTTTGCCGCGCCGGCTTCCTTTAGAAAATAACTTTAAAGCTCTATATCTTCGGCAACTACAAAGTTACATCTCAAGATCGACGATCGATTTACATGCGAGAATCATCTTTTTTTTTTTTTAAGAAAACTTTTTAGGCGGCATTGTGACTTTCGACTTGTGTTAGAAAGGAAAGAGAACGGTGAAGGAGAAGGCGCGGGGGAGGAGTAAGGCGTAACAAATTTTTCTTCAAACGCGTGCTTGTACAGCAGGTTTTAGATTTTTATTACAGGTGTTGTTTTTGAGTTGATAAAGTTTGCTGTAAAATTTTAAAGCGTTGCTTCCAGTACGGGATATCACGCCTGATCCGAATTTAAGGCCTTAAATGTTTTGTTTCAAATTAGCTTAGCATCTTTCTATATCTGCGAATAATATAGTGTAGGCATCGGTTAGTTTGGTTGTTAGACGCTTATAATTCAGAACATTCTCGTCCAAAGTGGATGCTCTTCGATATATGTCAAGTTCAAAACTACTCATTTTTAGTCATCGTTTCACAACCGAACAACGCGTAATAGGCTTTTCACACTGAGCACATTTAAGCGGAACGCATGGGATTTTTTGAAGATGTGAAATTGGTGTTCACACTGACAACATCTAGCATCTAACATCTTGCTGTCATATTGACAGGCTGACACGTAAAATCAGCAATTTATGAAAATGTATTAAAAATGTTTTTTAAAATTAAAACATCTATCTTTTTATGCGTTAATTTGCAAGATCGAATATTATTAAGGAAGGGTTTTATGAATTTATGTTGAAAACATTAATTAATTGGAAGTATTAATGAGGACGACGAGCTGGTGCTAACTCGCACATACACACATACATATATATAGTACATATACATATATGCAAGCGCCACGAGCTGTTTGGATGTTTGTTGGTGTTGTGCTAAAGTGCATCGAGTCCATTGGACCTCACCAATGCCTGAAAGCCACTGGTTTCGAAAAATATTAGTAAATTCATAAAAAAAAAGTATGCATATTAGCCAATTGTTTAATTTAATGTGTGCTACATTAACATAAAATCAACAGCAGTAGAAGTTATTGACCACCATTATTATTAAGTTAGTTTTTTAGCAAAATTAAACCTTGAGCTACACATTTTCATATGTCAATCATCGTCGAATTATCGCCGGTGCTATAGTAGATGTCAAAAACAATATGCTGATTTTTTAATGAGCCACAATTTGCCTTTGTTTATAAAAATGTAATAAATAAGAGATACAAAATATAAATCAATAAAATTGGTTTCTACTTTTTTCCCTCATCCAACTAGAAGCTCCGACTGGAACGCTTGCTGGATTGCGTTTTACGTTTTTGTTATCTATATATTGCCGCACATTTTAAATTGTGTACCAGTTCCATAAACATATGAGGCTTTGGCGCCTTGTTTTGAAATCAAAGTTGCCAGTCTTTTTCAATGACATTGTTTACATTTTCGCAGCGAATGACAAAATTTAGAGGTGCACAGAAAAATAATCGAGCAATTTCTCATCGGGACACAATAAGATAGGAACATTTCCACAAGATGTTGGAATGATGTTGAAATTTACGGAACGGGTAATTCATACGTAGCATCTTCGACATAAGATGTTAGATGTTAAATGTGCCCCAGTGTGAATAGGCTATAAGAGTGGTACAGGCGTACTATGAAATTGGTACAGTTTACAGTTTGCTAGGACTACTATGCGTCGAATTTACACGCTTACAAGATCCAATTGACGCAACAATTGAAGCCCACGGACCATTACCAGCGTCGCTTATTCGTTCAATGGATGGGAGAACAGCTAGATGAGTGTTCGTCAAAAAAAAGTCATCGAAAATTACGATGTCCGCGTACGGGCCTGTAGAGCCAGCCGTGGCGGCCATTTGGGCGATATTATTTTTCATACATTAATGAGTAGTTTTAAACTTGCATTTGGTATATACATTTGCCCAATTTTGTTGGAAAATATACGAATAAAATGCAATTAATAAACAAACCAACAGATGGCCCACCCTATATGATCGGTGTTCATGTAGCGTAAGGTATATGTTAACCTGTTAACCCTGTTGGCCCACTTCGTTGTCGATTCCTTAGAATCAGTTCGTTGGTGTGAGATGCCCAAGACCTAAGCAATCTGGCGCATCTTAACTTCTAGATCCTCTTAAAACAATCTGTGAACTTGGAAATTATTTCTGGGGCTGTGACATATCGTTTAAACCATTGATACCGACGCGTTAGCAGCCCAAGTTCCTTCATTCTCAATACACGCAACCGCTTGGGAATAGCTTGGCGGGTAACTTTTAATGCTGAAAAAAGCTCGAGCGATGCCTCCAACTCAGTGTGCCATCCTTCACGAAGTCGGTCGTCATAATTCAAGTTACCGTCTTTGAAGCGACGGTGCCAACCACCAACAGTAATCTTTTTTGAGCGCTCTAGCCGCCATTTTCTTCGAATTGAAGCAGAAAAATCCAAAGTTCCCGCATATGACGATTATTTAGCACAGGTTCAGACATTTTTACACAAATGTAAGCATACGATGCTAAGAAATATCACAAGTGTGCCAAAACTGTTTGTTTACCATACATATGTTTATGAATCTTAAGGTATGCCAAAATTAAGCAACACTTATTGCTAGAGCCATCTATTGACACACAGCGGAAACTAAGTGGCTAAAATAAGGCCACTTAAATTAAAGACAAACTTTCTTTGGAACAAAAATATTCAAACTTTTGACATTTGGTTTTTGTCATAACACAATTTATAAGTTGAAAACTTTGCGTTACAAATTACTTTATAACTTTCATTTATCAAAATTTGTGCAGTGTTGCAAAAATGATTTATGTGTTAGTTTCCATTTTGAGTAGTTTAAGCCACAGTGTCTGATTTATGGCTAATAAACGACAAATATACATATAATATAATTTTATAATTAGACCTAATTGGGTATTAGAGACTTTTATAAAACTTATAAAATTGGTAGAAAGTGGACAGCTTCCAACCTTACTATATATATTTTTTATCAGCATGAACAGCCAAGTCCATAAAGTCATGTCTCCTTGCACATCTGGTAGTCCTTATAAAAAACGGCTTGCGAAGACTTCAACGTTTCTCTACTTAAAAGCAAATATCTCTGGTTGTATTAAACTGATTTTGGTTATTTTTTTACCATACTGAAGATAATTGCATTACTTATCGATTATATTTGGAACATATTTTTGTCAAATTTACGGTTTGGTCGTGAAATTTATCGTCATTCCTTTTTTTAAACAACCACTTATTTTTTTTCGTAGTCGATGAAACTTTACAAGCCATCAAAAAAAACAGTTTCAAAAATTTTTTTTTATTTTTTAAATTGGCTTTCGAATTATAATTTTTTTCAAAACTTTGCTAAAATTGCGAAAAATTGCATGTGAATGCATAAATAGCGTCCAAGCCGTAAATTTGACAAAAATATGTTTCAAGTAGTGCTGAAGAAAACATCGATGATCGAAGTTTAAAATCTCTATACATCGATGTTGGCCAACAGAGATGTTTCAAAAATTTTTTTTTATTTTTTAAATTTCCTTTCGAATTATAATTTTTTTCAAAACTTTGCTAAAATTGCGAAAAATTGCATGTGAATGCATAAATAGCGTCCAAGCCGTAAATTTGACAAAAATATGTTTCAAGTAGTGCTGAAGAAAACATCGATGATCGAAGTTTAAAATCTCTATACATCGATGTTGGCCAACAGAGATGTTTCTCCAGCACTTCTGCACTCATCAAATGGGTGTTTAGTAGTGCTGGAGAAACATCTCTGTTGGCCAACATCGATATATAGAGATTTTAAACTTCGATCATCGATGTTTTCTCCAGCACTAGTTTCAAGTATAATCGATGTGTAATTCAATTGTCTACAGCTTAGTAAGTTTTTTTTAAATTTCGAAAAATGTTTTTTTTCGAAATATCTCGAAATTTGTTCCATGAAAAAATTTTTGGACTGCATATTCGGTTTTAGCATGCCATTTTAAGACGGAAATGACTAAAACATGTTGAAGACCATTTTTTTAATTCTCGATATATCGTCGATCCGGCATCGATATTTTTAGTATCGCATTAACAAATTTTTTAAAATTGAAGATCATTTTTTTTCCTAGGTGTCCTCAGTCTCCAATATTGTTATATGGAAATACACTATGGAAATAGAGGAAAATACAGGGTATATTTTTGCCAGATTGTCCGTCGGGACAATAAGAGTCGTCTCCAAATAGTTTCTTTTTTTTTGAGGCCCTATGCTCCACTAGGAGAGAAGGACGGCAGTAGTAGTAGTTTCTTTTTTGGGAAAAGTACAGGACAACGTTGCAGGACAACGCATTGCTGGACAACGCCCCTGACTCATATATTTTTTGAGTATCTTTGCTGCTAAGCCAACTGTGAAATTTGTCGGCACAAGGCTTAATTTATTGTCAAACTTTGGGGCCAAATAGTTATGCATACAGTTTTAAATTTAAATTTCCATATATATTTACTATTATACATAACTTAGTATTATTGTGCGTGACTGTTGCTGTTTTACAGTTTATTCATATGTAAATAATTGAAAATAAATTTAAGCCAATTTAATCATAATAAATATAATATATTTAAGCCTGCTTAAATGATTGAATTTTACGCAAATTAATTGAGAGCATTATGAGACATTTCATTAAACACTTTTCTCTGGTCATTTGCATGACGCCATTTGGTATGCAATGAATTTTTTATTGCTCGGATGTGGCTTGTTTGCTCAATTGCTGTTATTTGCATGCAGCTTAATATCCTTCAAGGATGCCAACAATCATACAAACTGAAGTACAAGGCCTCTATGCTTATTGCTTTTTGTGTAAAGTCTGCACAAATAGCAATTAAATTGCAGACTGTGTTATCTAGCTAAAAATAATTTGGATCTTTGAGGGTACGATCCAACAGAGGGCTACTCTGTGCCCATATCCACAACAAAAGGTATAGATACGTCTAGGATTGTGGCATTGGATTTGACGCGTATGGGCGTATGTTGACAAAAGGTCAATATTTTGTGTTTATTCGACTCACATTGTTGAAAGACTGAACTTTTGGCCTTATGCAACCTACACTACCTACTTAGGCTGAGTCTCTTCAATTCAAATATTCTATCCTTCTATTTAGTTTTACTATATGGGTATTGAACAATTGATACCGATAGGCCGACCCTCTTCCATGAAGCGACTCAAGCATCCACAATTTGAGCTAATCAAAGGATCATAATAGTCTCTGAACTAGAGATGGGATAAGGTTGGAGCACTAAAGAATTTTAAAATGTTTCGAGTGGGAGGAATTTTTTCATGGTCCCGAAATTTCCGCTTTTCAAGAAAATAATACCGGGTCCTGAAAATTGTTATTCCTTTATATGTAAATTTCTTAAATAAATGTGTGTGGGCCTTAACTACTCCTAAACCGTTTTCGATTTTCTTTTTGTGTTGCATTTAAGAGCTACAGGATCGTTCTTTTTCCTTTATATTAAGATCCAAGAAAGCAGTTTTCACGAATGGAGTTAAGACGGAAATAGCGCGAGTCTGGAAAAAGTCTTCATTGTAGCTAAGGATAGCACAGAAAAAGGACGGTAGAGAATTTTGAAATGTTTCGAATGGGTAGAATTTTTTCATGATACCGAAATTCCCGATTTTCCAAAAAATAATACCGGACCATAAGCTCAATTTAAAGGCCAGTACGCAGCATAGCGAAAACCGCCGAGACAAAACGAAACTTTATATAAAAAAACGCTAGCAAAATTCTTAGCGCCAAGATTTTTGCTGGCTGGCAAACCGCTTTGTAAGCAAAAAGTGCTGCCCATCGTTTGGACAATTTAAATCTAGATGGCGCTAGCAGTAACATCAACTGTTCTGTTTTAGCGCTAGAAAAAATGATTATGCAGTAAGTTATTTTGAGAGCAACAACAATGTCTTATAGGCAAAGTAAATATCATGGCCTCGAATTGGAATTAAATCACTTCAAAAATTTACTCTCCTCTGCGTATTAAGTATGCGCTCAGCCAACATTCACAGCGCCAATGTAATAATGTGAATGTGTAGCACCTAATATGCGAACATATGCACAGTCAATGCCTATTATTTTGGCAAGGACTACTTAAAGCCTTTCACCAATCTGCAATACTCTTGACCTTATAGGTACAACTAAGCTGTGAGGTTGTGTGTGTGGGGTCGTTGACACTCTATTGTGGAATTCTACTACGACTTGTCCAACACATTGGTTACATTCAGCATTTGCCAAATCTTTGTGCCAAACTCCCATGACCCCAAATCACATTTTGATGCTGAGTGCCCAAACTTTCTTGGTAAAACTGTTTTTTTTTTTGCCAGAGGTGCCAGCTTTGAAAATACTCCATGGATCCGCCCACATACATATGTATGTTTTACTTGACTACACTTTTCAGCTAATTTTAACAAAAAGATGGCCCAGGGTTACATTTTGTGTCAGATAAAATTTTTATTTCTGTTTTTCTTAGGTGCGAGATTTTTTGTATTTTTTATTGTTACTTTAAGAAGACCCTTTTAGATTTGAGAATTTTTATAGTAAGCCGAAAAAAATCTTTAAATAAAAAGCTGAGAGGTGTCAAAAAATTTTATTGAATGTACAAAAATTTAAAATTACATTTTTGTAGTTCATTTTAAGAAAAACATATATTTATTTCTAGAACGCTTTTGTGTAAAAAATCTTCAAAATAATAATGCTTACGATTAAAATAAGACTAGAAAATGTCTAAAATCGTAAACAATATCTTTTGATTTATTAATTAAAAAAAGTTTTGGATGGCAATTACAAATTACGTCCAATTAAAATATTTTGCCGTATCAGCTGGGACCTTAAGATAAATAAACATAATCTTATTTTCGTATTTTTAACAATAAGATTAATAAGAACTAATTAAATTTTTTTTAAATTAATAACATTTTTTTTATTTTTTTTAAGTCTTGTTTTCTTAATATTTTTAACAATATACATATTTATTTTTTTTTTCAAATTTTGTTATTTTATATTCAGTTCTTTTTTCTTTACATTTTTTTTTTTGCTAAAAAATGTGTATATTTTATTAAACAATAATATTAAATTTGTTTGCTACTACCTAGAGAAGGCAGCTTAATTAAATTATTATTTTTCTTCTTATGTCCTACATTAATATATACATTCTTAATATAAGAATTTTTGTTTTTGCGTCAAGAATTTTTTTTAAATTTTATTTTAATGTTTTTTTTTTATTAATTTGAGAATTTCTGGTCCTGCCATTAGAATCGAGACTTATTAAGGAATTTCAATCTCAATTTATTTTTTTTTTAATATTTTAATATCAATGTAATTCAAAATCTTTATGTAAGATACATACTAGGGTGGCCATTTTTGCAACATCTCACGATTTTACTAACGCCACCCCCTAAAAAGTTTCCTTTTTACCTGCATATAGCGCCTGTAAAATTTAAAAACAATCCGAATGTATTTGATGGGTCCGGCAATAGGTCAAAGGTCATAAAAAAGTTTCATATGAATGCATAAATAGCGACCAAATCGTAAGTTTGACAAAAACATGTTCCAAATATAATCAATGGGTAATTCAATTATCTACAGTCGAGAAAAAAAATGATCGAAATCAGTTTAGTATAACCAGAGATACTTACTGTTATGTAAAGGCACTTTTTTTTTTTTTTTTTTTTAATTTCGAAAAATGTTTTTTTCAAAATATCTCCAAGCTCGTTTCATGAAAAAAAATTTTGACTGCATTTTCGATTTTAGCATGTCATTTTACTACAGAAACGATTCAAAAATGTTAAGGATACGAAGATTTTTTTTTATTTGTAAACTGGTATAATTAGTCAATTTAATCAATTTTAGAGCTTATTGGCGTTATTGATATCGACGGTTTAAAAATCCTCCATACCAGCGGCGGCCACCCTAATACATACACATATATATTTTTTTTATATGTGTTTTCTCTTGGTTTATTGAAATCATCAAATCATCTAAGCGCCAAGAATTTTGCTCTCTGGTACGCACCTTTTTAAGAAAACAATGCTGCCCAATTATTTTTAGCTGTCAATTCACAAAAATGGGCATCACTGTTTGCTCATAAAACAAGTTGCAGCTTTTTTTGTTGCGTATTGGCGTTATGTTCAGGCCGCCATATCTAAAAATCACACAGTATGCCATTTTGCAGAAAAAAAAATATAAAATATTTTTAGACCTCGTAGTTTGTAACAGGGAAAAGGAGGAGTGGCAGACCATAAGTTATTTATACCAAAATACTTATCATCACCTCTGGTTGCGATTGAGTTTGGATAGTCTATATATACACCTGTACTTCGAAGACCGTATCTCCGTCAACCTTTAAGTTGGTCAGTTGGACAGACGGTTCTATGTTCTAAATGTTCTATTTGGTTTTAAAACAATGTTTCCCATAATTTTTTTCACTTTAAAAAATAAACACAAAACTATGCATGCATTAAAAATGCCTCAATATAGTATTAAAAAAATTATGCACGACAAAGCAAAAGTCAAGGGAACCAAATTTAATAATCTACTAGAAATGATGTATGGATATTTAGGCTCTCATGCAAATTGCTGCTAGATTTAAAACCGATTAATAAAATAAATTTATTTTTAGAGTTACTGGGCGGAACTGCTGTAAATTAGTAAGCTCCAAAGTTCTCTTTTTTCCCTATCTTTATACATTATATACATACATGCCCGAAAAAGCAAAATAAGAATTCAGACATTATGTTGCTAGAACTTGTAGGCAAGTTCATTGATATAGGTAAACCATATGACTACGTCCGACCAACTTGAAAATGATTTCTTATCTTATCAGCTACCGTGGCGCATTGATTGCACATTAAAAATAAACAAAATATATCTATTAATAAATGAAAGCCCTAAGCGCCTACAAGTTCTCTTGGGACTTTTTCAGCAAACAAACTTACAAGTTTTTACAATTTTAATAACATCGACTGATTGATATTGATAATAAAGTAGACAGAAGCTTTTGAGGAGCTATAAAACATGTTGATTATTAATCATCGATTGGTATTACAACCATATTTCAATAGCTAAAAAAAGTGAAGATTTTAATATATTGCAAAAATTATCTTATAATATATAACTAGAAGAGTACTTTAATTTAATGATTATCTTCCATATACTCTAGCTGAAGAGCTTAATGAAAGACTTAATTTGGCTAAAACTGTTTTTTTTTAAGTATGACTGACTATCTAAATTACTTTCAAGTATTATTAAAAAAAAAAATATGCCTCATAAAAAGGAATACTGTAAAATTGATTAGAGTTTTTCCTTACACATCAACTTAGTGCTTTGTCTACAAAATACTTAAATTTTTAGGTTATTATTCAGTTAACAAAATTGCGATTATTGAAACTAGTAAATTCCTTAATTTCAACTTCAAAATGTTCTCCAATCTCGGCATACTTCCAATTTAAGCTGGTTCAGGCCTATATTTTTAATTTTATTATTTTAAATTTACTGAAAACCTTTACCTAGCTCAAGGCTTTAGCTACTACGCTAAATTTTAAGAAGGGCGACGTTTATAGTTCTTTTTCAAACAAAATAATAAATAAATAAAAATCCACTTTTTAATTTCATAAAAATTGCTAAAAAAAAAATACACCATTTGAATCTCAAAAATACACAGCTTCCACTTTTCGACTTCATCTCAACCGTAAGAGAGCAGATAGTCGCGAAATTGTCCAAACGCGTACGCCAAGTGAATAAACAAACAACACAGTGTTGTCCTATGACTTAGCCGATGTTTTACCTAAGATGGCGCCAGCGCACGTCCACTAGATGGCGCCAGCAGTAACAAAAGCTGTTGTGTATTGCCGCCACAACCAAAGCCATACGACTAGAAACCCTATTGAAAAAAATTCACTTTTTAATTTTTGAACTTAATTATATTGCTAAGAAATATTATATACTCTTCAAATAGATAAAGATCCCACTTAAAAAAAGGTAAGGCTTTAAATTCTTAAAATGGTTTATTTTGAAAAAAAAACTTTATTTTATAAGTATACCATTTGATTCCAAACTGAACATAGTTTTTAATAGTTTATGGGTTTTAATAGCATAAAAAAAAATTTCTGAGATAGATAACACCAAAGTGAGTAATTAATTCTTTAAAAGTTGGTACATTTATTACAAAAAACTAGGTGGTGTCCAATCTTTTTAGTGGTCAGAATAAAAAATGACTTAAATTTTTATAATTTTTTAATAGTTTTTTGTTTCAAATTAAAATTTGTATGTTTATATCAGCAATAGCCGCAAAATTTTACAGTAAAACTGTTTAATTTTTAAAATTTGTAAAACTTTTTAAAATTCAAAAACCAATTTTTAAAATTTGAATGCACCTACAAAAATATATTTTTTTTTTTTGCTACTGATATTTTTTTAGACATTAAGACAATTAGACAATCTAAGAGTTCCAACATTTTTGCTTAAATAATAGTATACAAGAAAATTCAATTTAAAAGAAAAAGTTAAGAAATATTTAAATACCAATCTCCCCCAAAAATCAGTGATCGGAAATAAGAGTTATGGGATTGATAAAATGAAAAGATGGCGTACGTTAAAGTCGGGCGCGGACGACTTTGGGATACCCTGTACCACTGCTTGCAATAAAATCCAGTAAATTGCTTAAGAACACCAAAAGACATTTGATTGCCAAATAAGATTACGATACCTTCATAAACAACCAAAAACAGACGAATTTTTAACCAAAAATGTTTTTTTGACAGATAGTTCCTATGGGAGGTATATGGTATAGTCAACCGATTTTGATCAAATTTGCTGCAGTGCTTGGGCACTCATAAAAACTTCTGAATGCCAAATTTGGTTACAATATCTTCACAAACAAACGAAACACAACGAATTTTGTAGAAAAAAGGGTTTTTTGACCGATTGGTCCAATGGGAGCTATATGATAAAGTCAACCGATTTTAATAAAATTTGGGACAGTGCTTGGGAACTCTAAAAAACGAGTGCAAAATTTGGTTACGATATCTTCATAAACAAACAAATTATCCATCTAAAACTTTTTTTTTTTTTTGAGGTCCTCTGAAACACCCATATGGGAGCTATATAATGTAGTCCCGATATCAAAAAAATAAAATAAACTTGTCTCCCCTGACATAATAGCGCATCTAATCTGAAAATTTGGTTGCTCTAGGTCTTACCATCTCTGAGATCTAGGCGTTCATACAGACAGACGGACAGACGGTCAGACGGTCAGACGGACATGGGTATATCGACTTCTCTAGTCACTCTGATCATACTTTAGGTAACTTTGGGGGGTCTCCGACTTCTCCTTCTGTACGTTACAAACATTTTCGGCTTGCACAAACACCATACGGTACAGGGTATAAAAATCCCTTTTGTCTTTTATTTAACAATTTTTTCTCAAAAAAGGCTGTAGGCTATTTTCGACTTTTGATATTTTTTTAAGAAAAACAGAGCATTTTTGAATTATTAGTAAGAACTTTTATACCCTGTACCGTATGGTACAAAGGGTATATTGTGTTTGTGCAAGCCGAAAATGTATGTAACGTACAGAAGGAGAAGTCGGAGACCCCCCAAAGTTACCTAAAGTATGATCAGAGTGACTAGAGAAGTCGATATACCCATGTCCGTCTGTCCGTCTGTCCGTCTGTCCGTCTGACCGTCTGTCCGTCTGTCCGTATGAACGCCTAGATCTCAGAGATGGTAAGAGCTAGAGTAACCAAACTTTCAGATAAGATCCCTTATTAATCCATAGGAGACAAGTTTATTTAATTTTTTTGATATCGGGACTACATTATATAGCTCCCATAGGGGTGTTTCAGAGGACCTTGAAAAAAAGCAAAAGTTTTAGATGGAGAATTCATTTGTTTATGAAGATATCAAAATACCAAATTTGGTAATCGGAAGTTTTTTAGAAACACCCAGCACTGTACCAAATTTTATCAAAATCGGTTGACTATATCATATAGGTCCCATAGGATCGATCGGTCGAAAATTTGTTTTTTGTACAAAATTCGTTGTGTTTCGTTTGTTTGTGAAGATATTGTAACCAAATTGGACATTAAGAAGTTTTTTGGAGATGTTCAACACTGTACCAAATTTTATCAAAATCGGTTGACTATATCATATAGCTCCCATAGGGCCAATCGGTCAAAAAAACGTGTTTTGCACAAAATTCGTTGTGTTTCGTTTGTTTGTGCAGATATTGTAACCAAATTTGGCATTCAGAAGTTTTTTGGAGATCTTCAACACTGTACCAAATTTTATCAAAATCGGTTGACTATATCCTATAGGTCCCATAGGATCGATCGGTCGAAAATTTGTTTTTTGTAAAAAATTCGTTGTGTTTCGTTTGTTTGTGCAGATATTGTAACCAAATTGGACATTCAGAAGTTTTTTGGAGATGTTCAACACTGTACCAAATTTTATCAAAATCGGTTGACTATATCATATAGCTCCCATAGGGCCAATCGGTCAAAAAAACGTGTTTTGCACAAAATTCGTTGTGTTTCGTTTGTTTGTGCAGATATTGTAACCAAATTTGGCATTCAGAAGTTTTTTGGAGATCTTCAACACTGTACCAAATTTTATCAAAATCGGTTGACTATATCATATAGCTCCCATAGGGCCGATCGGTCGAAAAAAAGTTTTTGATTAAAAATTCGTCTGTTTCTGGTTGTTTATGAAGGTATCATAATCTAATTTGGCAATCAAATGTCTTTTGGTTTTCTTAAGCAATTTACCGGATTTTCTTGCAAGCAGTGGTACAGGGTATCCCAAAGTCGTCCGCGCCCGACTTTAACGTACGCCATTTTTTTTTTACGAAGCGTAGCTTGAAATGATGGAAAAATCGTCACGTAACGTACCCTGACTACAAATGGGCTACAAAACTGTTAAAGCCAGATCGTATCCCATGTTCCTTCTAAATCAAGCCAAATTTTTTCATAGTTATATAATTATTTTTTAAATGTCCATTTTATAATATAGTTTTGTATATAATATATTAGGATGTTTCGCCTCTGAGTGCTTCGCAAGTATTAATTAATATTGTAATTTTTTGTAAATTTTTTATTATAATTGTTAATTTTAAATTGTTCTTATTAAATACCGAATGAAACTTATACTATTTGTATTTAAAAAAGATAAGCGGAAGGAACTTCGTTATTGAAGGGGGACCCATGAATGCACCCTAATTTTTAAATAAGAATCCCTGGTATTTGGAAAGTTTAATCTTAAAAATGCGGTCCAAAAGAACATAACATGGTACGCAGTAAAGATCACTTAAGTATATGCTCCTTCCGAAAAATCCGCAGGATCAATGGCAACACCTCAAAAAAAAAAAATTTTCAAATCAAACAAATCCAAAGCATTTAAGTTGAGTTTTTCGAAAAGCTTCAAACTTCATTCAGATTATAAAACTTATTTCTTTGTACATTTTCCCATTACGGTATGTTCTGTACCTTGGCAATTTAAAATATTTTACGATCCGAAAGAAAATTCAATTTCAATAATTGCTCGTTTCTCGTGCGTACCAATTAGCCAAATTAAAACCAATCGAACATATTTTAGTAAGTATTCGCCATGGTAGTTCACATTAGCCAGTCAAACTTTTAAACCAAACGAATTATTTGTTTTAGTACAGTTGAGTAGTGCGTGATAACAACAACAGAAAAAAATCGACAAAAAAATTATCAAAACAACATGGAGACTAAAGCCGTTTAAATATAGACAGGCTATAAAATAATATTGTCCGAAGTATTTTCTTGGCCACATCGAGACCAAAATGTGTCCATGTGTTTGAGTGTCAGCTTAGCGTCAACAAGCTTTTGGCCAAGTTACTGCGTATATATACGTATTAGTTTTGCAGCCATAAGTGACAAGTTCGATTGGGTTGGTATATATTATATAGTATATAGTAGGTGTATATAAGTACTATTTATATATACTAGATATCATATGGTTGCAGCTCAATGCCAATGAGCTAAACGAAGATTGATTCGGCTTGTCTAAGGCAAACAGTTTTTAAGTAGTACGGAGCAGCGTTCAAACGTTTTTAATCAGTCAACATTTATTTAATTTTACGGGCCGTAAACTATAAATAGACTGACATTCGCTATTGATAAGTCACACGATGATGTTCCTGCCAATTTGTTATAATTTTATTTGATTTTAATTTTTTTTTATGCCAATTTTTTCTTTTTTCTTTGGTTCTTATTTAATAAGCTTACTTCATTAGTCTATTTTTGGCCAACTTGTTTAGTTGGTTGTTGCGTTTTATTATACCCTATACGTTAAGGGTACATGCCTCACATGCCCCTTTATAAATTTGTAGTAGTCGAGAAGCAGTTGGAACCCACAAAGTGTATTCCAAAATGATTAAAGGAATCAACTCAAATAAAAAAAATGAAAGATAAATGAGATCGACATATTTTTGAGCGAAAATTAATTTAAATTTTAAATTGAAAAAGATAGTAAATAATTGCAAAAAATTTAATTAAAGAAAATAAATAAATATTAATAACAACGTACATTTAAAAAATTCTAAAAAAAGTAAATTTATTAATAATTAAAATAAAAAAAATTTTATTTTTGAAAATTAAAAAAAATAATTTAACTTACATTTAAAATTGGTTGAATTTAAATAATTTTTATTTGATTCACTGTTTTACCTATTACTAAAAAAAAGGTTGAAATATTTCTAAACGTTTCGATGGCTTGGTAAAGAAAGTAATAATAAATAATAATAATAATAAACAGCTCGATATATGTGTCATGAAATTATTATTATTTATTATTATTATAATATTATATTTTTGCAGCTAACAGCCCAGTAAATTGTTTTCAAATCCCATCGATCGATCAAGAAAGTGAGTAGCTCTGCATATAGAGTATATCATATTCGTCTTGTCTTGACTGCAGCTAGCACATTTGTTTTTAATTAGGGAAAATTGAATGCAAATATATATTGATACTAGATGATTGATGTGGGATTTATTTTTCAACATATTTATGAATTCTGCAAGTCACAGTGAGTTTTGAGTAATATGTTAAGATAAAGTTTTATTTTTTATCGTATACCCTGAAATTTAACCAGCTGAAATTGATGAATCCTAATACATGGGTCCCAATATACACAAACTCATATAAGGTCTGCCAGACAGAGTGTCCGTTTGGTGGCGCCAACTGCATGTGCCTGTTTACCTAAGATAAATGTGTTTTCCCCAAATTTCAGAACACACGCTTTTTATTAATGGACTCATGTGTGTCTATGTTTATTTAAGTGAGTACATATAAACTCAAAGCATACCTGAGTCCCTATAAGTAACATCAATTGGTCGAGCAGGCGTGTGACAACCATGCAAACAAATACCTCATAAGCGCTGATTTGTACTACGCAGCGTATACATGATGCATAGGCTTAAGAGCACACGTTTTATCAATTAAATGATGATGAAAAAAAAGGTACAAAAATAACCCAAAGTTTTGATAAACTATTAATGTGTGTTACAGCCGACAGTGGGATACCCTGCAACTCGAAATAGCGACGTTGGAACTTATGTCAATCTGGGAATGAAAGGTTATTAACTGAAAAGTGTTGTGATTAGTTGGTTACAGGTCAGTACGCAGACTCGTAAACAAACTCCATCTTATTTTGTGTGCCAAACGAATTGTATGCGTAGCGTTTATGAGCAAATAGTGCTGCCCATTGTTGGGCAATTTACCGCTAGTTGGCGCCAGCAATTTATGCTAGATGGCGCCAGCCGTAACAACACACATTTAGCTTAAGCGCTAAAAACAATAAGTAAATGTGAAAATCAGTGGTTTGTTGATAAATAGTAAATGTGTTCCAAATGTGAAAAGCATAACAAGAGGAAGTTGCTTTTGTTGATAATGAAATAGTGGTTGAGGTCCCAAAAAGCTGGGTGGCCCTCTACTTCCTTTATTAGAATTATTTTTTGCTCTTTTGTAAAGTTTGTGCATCTTCTTTGCCTAGCCGTCATGCATTTTGCTATAATAAAACTAAAAAACAAAAAAGGTGATGCTGCTGCTGGCGCCATCTATGTGTCAAGTGCCCAAAAAAATGGGCAGCACTGCTGGTCAGCAAAGTGGCGTACCAGAGGTTCAAATTCGCAACAATTGTGATTTCAGTAAAATTTTGGTATAATTAAACATTATTGGTCACACATATCTTTTATTTTAAATGATTCCGTTTCCTGGCCGGGATTGATGATTGAATTAGCGGTGTAATTTATAGATTATAATATTCTTTTTGACTAGCTAGATTCTCAAATTTGAGTAATTTAAACAAACAGGCTGGTTTTTAATAGTTTGGTCCTCGGAAAATATACAACACAGGCAGACAGACAGACATGAGTAAATCAGTTTTTTTTTGTTATCCCGATTATTTTTATATAAAGAATCCATATTTTTTTTTCGTTAATACGTGACAAAAAGCTTCATTTATACAATTTTTACATCTGAATGTCCATTTTTATATTTATTTATACTGCGAAAACATTTCGTTTTTGTTACAAATCATTTCACTATTTTTTTACGAATTCTCAGTGCTTGAAACAAACTTCTCGTCAATGCATCATACAACACTTGGGCAAAAACCAACAAGCAAAAAGAGAAAGAGATTTATTGCATGTAGCTGACAATTGCATTCATCACCATTTATTAGCATTTTGCATTGGTATTCGTGTCTACCAAATTTGCACTGTGCCAGTCGTGATTGATTCCCCTCCACATAAAATACTATCTACCATTGCATATATGGTAGACATGTAGTGAGGGCTACAGAAATAGACCAACTGTTGTTGCATAGGGAGGGTATTAAGCCCTTCTTGGTTCAAATAGTCAGAAATTGCCGTATGTACTGGAGTGATGTGAACTCTATCCTGTAAATCCTGTTTTAAACAAGTGATACTTCTATAATTTTCCTGGATTTTTGATGTTGTTAAATTTAATGTTTAAAAAGTAGGAATGTAGGATGGAAGCTGCCAGAAGAGCCAAGGTCATTCTCGCTGAGTACAACAAAACGCGTGTAACCTAGCTAAGAATCAAAAATGGAATGTACGTAGCCAAGAAAATTTGAACTTGCTTACGCCATCTAGCGGTCACACTTAACAGAAAAATAAATGATGACAAGGACGACGTCGCGACGTCACAAAACTTTTTAACATAATTGACAAATGTTGCATAATACATTTCATTGTTCAGTTAAATTCTCAATATACCCAGAAAGACTTTTGGCACTACATAAAGAGTATCGAATTTTTCGATAAAAAAAAGAGTTCCCAGTCATATGGTGTTCTACGTCAATAGACTTTGCAAACAAAGCAACCCCCGGCCAGACTAGGCCATCTGACTGGCCATAATCTTTGACTATTTAAGTGCAGTATATAGAAATATTGTTATGCTTTGATAAGATTATAAACCTCGGCAGACAAGGCAGCATTTTATTATTGTTTTGGTTTGTTATGACTCGAAATCGTTTTCCATTTGAGGCTTGTACAAAGAGAACTAGAAAAACTAAACTATTCCATTTATAGTGCTTGCTTAAGAATATTTCCATCGAAAGCAATCTATATACGGACACTCTTTGTTTATCACCAAAACTCAACACAAACAATTCCAGAGAAAATAAATTTTTAAGTCAGATTGTTGCAGATAAAGTTGCATGTGAAGAAATTCCAATGGCAGTGCAGCAAAATAGTTGTGAAAATGCTTTCTGTTTCTATGACTCAGATGGCCAATAAAACTCACATGTCAGATAGCAAACAAAGCCATTTGAGCCAAATGAGCTTTATATTGGCCATTACGAAGTTTATTATTGCAATAAATGAAGCTTAGTTGCATGCAACTTGTTGCCATTGCTGTCAGCTTGGTGCGGGAAATCCCATATGGCGTAGAGCAGTAGCAGAACTGTGACTTTGATACCTTCTATCTGACTTCTAACAAGCTCTATCTGCCTCCATGTTTTACAACTAAAGATAAAAGAAATACATTCCCAATGTCAAGTGTGCTGTAGTTCAAGATACGATAAGTGTTTCACATTCAATTTACTCAGGGCCGGATTAAAGCATGGGCCGTTGGGGCGATGGCCCGGCGACCCAGGTCCAGGCTTTTCTCAAATGTAATTGACGTGAAAATAAGTTTAACGATTTGGAACACTCAAAAAATTTAAGTCTTGCAAAGTTCTGGTTAAAAAATTCTAGTTGCTCAGTTTTCCCAGCAACAATGCTTCGAGTACTCGTACCTTATTTTTATAGGATTGCAAAATAGTTTAAAAATGTTGTATATTGGTTCATCATTCTTTTTAGAAACAATTATTTCTTAATTTTTTCCATGAATTAATCTAATTAAAATTTTATTAATTGCATTCATTTAATTTGACATGTATTTTTTGGGGTTCGTAGGTCAGACCATTTTGTAGTTTTTGGGATCACTCAATCCGAATCAGTTGGAAAGTGGGCAGTGCTTTGGCGCGTAAATGCCGTAGACAATATATCTAATATATAAGATAATATTGCCGGACAATTTTTACAGCTTTTGGGCCATTTTTAATTTTTTTAAGAACGGAAATAATTTTTTTAAAAAAATAATTTTTGTCACCTTGAGACACAGTTTCGAAAATTTTTTGTACTTTCAAAATCTGTCATAAAATGTAAAAATTAACTTTTATTTCAAGTTTAAAGTTATTATCTTTATATTCCAAGGATGCGTGTTGTCACTATTACGAGTACTACTATGGACACCATATAGCAAAACTTTTTCAATTATAGGAGTCACCGATTTTTTATGGTTTTTTGCAGTGAATTCACGTGCACAAAATGTTGTTGTTCTTATTTTTGGTAAAAAATTGGGATTGTTCAAAATTTATTTTAAAAAAAATTTTAAAGAAAAATCTATATTTTCTCAAAAATTAAAAATTTTATTCTTTATTGAAATAAAAATTATTCATAGATCGTTTTTCGTTGAAGAGATATGTCTTGTCGAAGAAAAGTTTGCCTAAGCATTCAGCTATCGATAGTTCGATAAATAATAGGAATTTTCGAAAAAATATACGGGACTAACATTGGCCGTACCTTCTAAATTTTAAATTTAAAAAAAAAATTGTTCAAAATTTATTTTAAAAAAAATTTAAAAAAATATCTATATTTTCTCAAAAATTCAAAATTTTATTCTTTATTGAAATAAAAATTATTCATAGATCGTTTTTCGTTGACGAGATATGTCTTGTCGAAGAAAAGTTTGCCTAAGCATTCAGCTATCGATAATTCGATAAATAATAGGAATTTTCGAAAAAATATACGGGACTAACATTGGCCGTACCTTCACATATGTAAAAGTCATCAAAACGTGCTCAGCTTCAATCATTTTCGCCGATTATAACTATTATTTCTTAGAGTGCAGTTACAAAAAAAAAAAACAATAACCAGTTTAAGCCTTAAAAGATTTTTTCGTTATCTTTAAATAAAAATTAATATTTAACTTTTATTCCATAATTTTTATTTTTAACTGAATAAGACTGAGCTAAAATCAAGAATTATGAAATAATAGTTAATTACAAATTTTTATTTAAAGATCCCAAAATAACTCTTTTATGTATTAAATTGTTTTTTTTTTCTTAAATTATTAATATTAATTTTTCCTTTTAGATAGTCCTTTCAAAAATATGGCCTACATTCACCTAAAACACTTTTTTCGCTATGATTTCTGCTAACCCCATAACTCATTTTTGCGATTCCTGATCATAAGAATATGAACCGGAATACTTGCAGTTAAAGTTTTAAAATTTCAGCGCTTCGGGGCACAAAAAAAAAACCCAACAGAAAGACAAGAGAATCAATGCAAGTTTAAGTTTAATCAAGGCCTCGTCAAAAAAGGCTGATAATGGCAACTCATTACCATCATCTCATGAAAAATAAGATGTATGCACAGATTTGACTTCGCAACATGGTATATGGTATATTCATGAATAATTGAAAAATCCGCATTATATTAAGACTGCGGATATTAGGGCCCCTACATTTCCGCCGGCCTTTGGGCCTCAACATGTCTTAGTCCGGCCCTGGAGTCACTATCTGAGTTGTGTTGAAAACTTATAGTACATATATATACAGGAATTCCAAACATGCAACTGTCTCAATTTTCTAGATTGACATCTAGTTGTGGAAAAATATATAGCCCACGTCTTCTGTTTAATACAGTAGTTCAAATGAAGTGCAGTCAAGGTACGATAAGGGAACTATTTATGTTTGAGTTGTAGTGACATCTTTTTATTTTCTCTAAAGATACAAACTTAAATTAAGGGATGTGAAAATTAAATTGAAAGCTGTTTAAATAAAATCAAACATTGTTTTCAGAACTTTTTGCTCTATAGAATAAACAAATGTGTAAAATGGTACAAAAAAGTAAAAAAAAAAAAAACTGCTACGAATTCAATTATTTCATTTGGAAATTAAAAATAAAAGCTTAAATCAATCAAACAAGTGGGACAGTTTTAGTCGATTCATACCGACTAAATAATATGCTTTATCCCTCAAAATTTCCAAGGTGCTTGTACGTTTTAAAAACGATTAATATAATACGATAAAAATGTTTGAGAGGATATACACTCCCCGAAATTCAATTAAGAACACCTGTTTTTATTTAAAAATATTAAGTTTTGAGTTATTTAGAAAGCATTTGTGACTCAAAAAACATTTTTACGTTAAATAAATCCTATTTTTCTGGAATATAATGCTCCGATCCACGTCTCAACGGCCAGTTGTGGTTGGTTTTAAAGCAAAAACATCGATCGCCGGACTTGGAACCCATTGAGAACATGTGGGGGAACCTGTCCCGTCACGTCTTCACTGGCGGACCCAAATTTCAGATGGTGCAGGAGCTGCGCAGGACAGTTACCGAAAAATGGGCACAAATCCCACTTTCAGATTTTCAGAAGGTGGTTCTTTCGATGCCAACCCGAATTTTCGAGGTTATAAATAAGTCGGGAGCCTGGACTCACCATTAACTTAGTATTTTTCCCTTCTTTTTTTACAAAACATTTATTTTTTGGTCCTTTTTAGAAAGTATACTATTTGAAGTTTCAAGCCTTTTTTTTGGTTATTTAGGATAATTTTTTAGTTGAATCGGAATTAAGTAACGCTAAAAATATTTTTTGAGTCACAAATGCTTTTTAAATAACTCAAAACTTAATATTTTTAAATAAAAACAGGTGTTCTTAATTGAATTTCAGGGTGTGTTTGTAGAACGCTCTATGTCCATTCAAAGATGTGAAATAAAATGAATCAGCAAGAATAAATATAAATTAAACATGCGGATCAAAATAGTTAGCATATATGGCATGCGGTGCTTAAACCATATGCGAATTACAAGCACGTCAAATAAGCAAAACTATTATGTAAATGGTTTTTTTTATATGAAATTGATTGATTTCCAATTAAATGGTATAAGCGAATCACAATTGCATTATATTTCTTTTTTGTATTCTGGCTCCATGAATCCGAATACCAATATTCCTGATTTTAGTTTCTTCACCAGCATTATTTTTGTGTCTGAAAGTTCCCAAATGCTTTTTATTAAATTTATACCCATGGATAGATCAAATGCGTCAAATTTGGTGTTGTAGACGCATTCAATAAAAATTGTTTAGAAGTTGTGTATGTGAATGGAAAGTGTTTTATAGTTTATTAGGCAGAGAATATATCAAAATTGAATTTATTTTGTATTAACGAAAAAAAACAAGTGGTATGTTGTTGATTGGGAAGGTGGTCTAAAATTGAATATATTTTACTAGACGTTTATAAAGTTTTATTGGGCTCATTGGCTTTTAGAATGTGGTTTAAAACTCGAAACGGGTCCAAATATTGACATGAATCGAAAAAATTTCAGCTGAGTATGGATAATTATGCGTATTAAAATACCGCAACATTTTGTGTCTCCAGCTTTCTGAGATATAGAACGTACTGATGGCTTTATCGCTATTTTTTTAAATTTTGTGGGGTCTTAATCGTTTTAGAAGTTACACAAGATTTTTTTTTACCTTGCCTTATTACTTAACTCTTAAAATTTATATGTTTACTAGAAACTGGTCAGTAAAAAAATTGATTTAAGGCCAATGCTCCTATGTAAGCTCATGTATGCTCTATAGTAAAATTTAATGATATACAAAAAATAAAAAAATTTGGACATACTAAACGCTCCGATTGATTGAGAACACAGTTTTTTATGCTACTCCGTTTTCTCCTCCTTTTCAATTTTATTTGACTATAATTTTCTCTTCTTTTCTTCTATAGTTTTTTCAGTTGCTCATCCATTGGATTTTGCGCTCTTCGTTGGTGAGAACACACTAAGTTCCGAAATTGTCGCAGAGCGGAAGCAAGAAAAAAATAAATGCGAGGTTTCAAAACTTTCCTCTAGAGTTTTCAATAAAAAAATTTATTAAATGGCGTAGGCAACAATATTTTTATATAATAGGGGGATGTATCAATGCTCTTGTGCAAAACAATCATATTTTTTTTGTATTGTAATATTCAATTTCACTCTGATATGTGGATTAAATTATCTTTTCATTGGACACATAAATTCGTTGCGTTAGTTTTAAAAAATATTAAATTTTCTCTAACTGAATCAATACTTGAATAGCTAAGTATTATAAAATTAAAGGAAAGTTTAGTCAAAACTGAATAGCTGACAATAAATGCCTGAGAGCCACGTATCTTGGCTTAATCAGAGTATGTGGAATCTAGGCGGCGCAACTAACAGGTACTATT
This sequence comes from Chymomyza fuscimana, assembly GCA_949987675.1. NCBI lineage: Eukaryota > Metazoa > Arthropoda > Insecta > Diptera > Drosophilidae > Chymomyza > Chymomyza fuscimana. The sequence goes on along the minus strand of OX465088.1, from coordinate 129,285,550 downwards.
TGAGAACCACCTATATATATACTCTTTGTTGTTGCGTCTTAGTCTTTGAAGTATAAACTGACTAAACGATAAACAGTACGGGCACCCCAAAACATAATGTCTTCTTCTTCATATCTGCACTGCCGTCACTGCACAAAACACACTTTGAAAGGGAATGTCCGCTGCACTATGAACCCCTTTAGCCTTAGACGCCACAAAGGACATTATGATGTTGTTCAATTTGTCTGGTTCTCTTAACAAAGCTGCAGGTCATGAGCTGCCCTAGTTAGTCAACAAGAGAAACACTTCTGGTTATACTCAACTATTTGACAATCACCAAGCTTCCCGCATCCAAATATTCACCTTGGCAAATAAGCCACCAGCATGTGAAATTTAAAAAAAAAAACTTAAAGAGGTTTAGTCTTATTTCTGTTTTCTTGTTTTCTTCCCTGTGCTTTGAGTATAAGGCTATATTAAGTTCGTAAAAATAGTTTTGTAACACCTTAAAGGAAAAGGATAAGATCCCACAATCATTATAACCAAATGAAACTTGACAAAGACTTACCTTTTTATATGACCCATCCATCCATGTGTGCAAATTTAAATTTTTATACCCTGTACCTATAGGTACAAAGGGTATACTAGATTTGTGCAATGTATGTAACGGACAGAAGGAGGCGTGGCAGACCCCAAGTCCTTTATACCAAAATGCTTATCATAACCTCGGGTAGCGATTGAGCCATGTCCGTCCGTCCGTCCGTCCGTCCGTCCGTCCGTCCGTCTGTCCGTCCGTATGAACGCCTAGATCTCGGAGACTATAAGAGCTAGAGACACGAAACTTTACCAGCTGGTGCGCATATTTTCTAAGAAGATGAAGTTTGTTGAATCATCAATCAATACCTTCCCCCATTCCCCCGCAGTAGAGTTGCGGTTTTTAGCCACACCGTTTAGTATTCTCTTCTGAAATTTAACAGAGCGATGCGTTGTAGTTACATGCATCTATGTGTAAAAAATGAACAAAATCGGACAAATACAACAGAAGTTATAGTCAAAAATGTGCAAATTTCACCTCCCCTTGCCAATAAACTGCGTCAATATTTGACTCTACGCAATTATGGCTACAAGTGACCTAGAATCACAATTTTTGGTAAGCTCATTCATGTGGCTCTAATGAACAAATCCACATCCAAACTTTATCGATGCGGTCCCCCCACCCCCCGCAATCCATTAACCGTATTTTCTCCCACACCCCTCAACATACCAACTTGAAACTTACACCGTATACTTTAAATAAGTTCTTTGTTGTAACATTCGAGTTTCATCAAAATGGGTAAAAATTTAGGGAACTTATAGGTATAAATATCGATTTTCACCAAAAAAAAATAAATTCCAATTAGAAAGTTCTTAGATGGAATATGCAGGAACAATTTTTTTGACACAAAAGGTACAGGGTATTCCACTGTCGGGCACCGCCTCGACTGTACCACATTTTTATACCCTGTACCGTATGGTACAAAGGGTATATTGTGTTTGTGCAAGCCGAAAATGTATGTAACGTACAGAAGGAGAAGTCGGAGACACCCCAAAGTTACCTAAAGTATGATCAGAGTGACTAGAGAAGTCGATATACCCATGTCCGTCTGTCCGTCCGTCTGTCCGTATGAACTCCTAGATCTCAGAGATGGTAAGAGCTAGAGCAACTAAACTTTCAGATAAGATCCCTTATTAATCCATAGGAGACAAGTTTATTTTATTTTTTTGATATCGGGACTACATTATATAGCTCCCATAGGGGTGTTTCAGAGGACCTCGAAAAAAAGCAAAAGTTTTAGATGGATAATTCGTTTGCTTATGAAGATATCATAACCAAATTTGGCAATCGGAAGTTTTTTAGAAACCAACAAATTTTATCAAAATCGGTTGACTATATCATATAGGTCCCATAGGATCGATCGGTCGAAAATTTGTTTTTTGTACAAAATTCGTTGTGTTTCGTTTATTTGTGAACATACCGTAACCACATTTGGCATTAAGAAGTTTTTTAGAGATCTTCAACACTGCACCAAATTTGATCAAAATCGGTTGACTATATCATATAGCTCCCATACGACCAATCGGTCAAAAAATCGTTTTTTGTACAAAATTCGTTGTGTTTCGTTTGTTTGTGAAGATATTATAATTAAATTTGGCATTCAGAAGTTTTTTAGAGTACCCAAGCACTGCAGCAAATTTTATCAAAATCGGTTGACTATATCATATAGCTCCCATAGGGCCGATCGGTCAAAATAACATTTTTGGTTAAAAATTCGTCTGTTTTTGGTTGTTTATGAAGGTATCGTAATCTAATTTGGCAATCGAATGTCTTTTGGTGTTCTTAAGCAATTTACCGGATTGTATTGCAAGCAGTGGTACAGGGTATCCCAAAGTCGTCCGCGCCCGACTTTAACGTACGCCATCTTTTTATATAAAATTGGTTAGAAAAAAAACTTATTTGGCATAAATGCTTAAACTACGTGAGCAGCCAAATAGGTAAAAATGCCCCACATAGTATAAATTGAGATTTTAATTCTTAGAAAACTAAAATTTTTAATTTAATTTGTTCACAAACTTATTAGTTATCTAATACACTAGAAGCACCTTAAAACAATGATCAAAATAGTGTCTCCCTCATAGATATTACGGCTTTTCCCAACACTTTGAACAATAATGCACTGCTTTGCGGAGTTAAAGCTTTGAGTCGGGTGTAAATGCCCTTTTATTAGTATAAATAGTTGTTGGGCACTTTACACTTTTACCATTTTGCATTTTTGCCAGACAAAGTGAACACCCCAATAGTAAAAAATATGTTTGTGAAGAAGCTACAGTTTTTAAATCCCGTATTTCAACACATGTGGGCTCAAAAATAATTTTTTCCGCAGTCCTGTTCTATGGTTTACCACCAAATCTTTCCTCATACAAAGTTTAAATTTGAATCGATCGAAAAAGAATTCGATTATAATACGAGTTTATGCTTCGAAAAGCAAATTAGGTAGTTTAAGTAAAAGGTCCCAAACGTAGCCGGCTAACTTGTATTTTTTCCACTGTATTTTTTAGGTATGTAGCAATTTATTAATTTTAAGCATATTTATACCTATCAGTTTTCATAGTTATTTGCCAACTTTTTTGTAGTTGGTGGCTTGTCAAAATAGTTGATAAACAACCGCAAAATTTTGGCTTAAGCATTCCATGCCATTTATAAAGTTTTTTGCAAGCCAAGTTCTTTTTTTGATAAATCAATATGCTTTAATTGGATACTTGACTAGAATATGTCGAGTTTAAAGTACTTCTAGTAAATATTTATTTGGCTTAATAAATCTATAGAGCTTGTGATGAAGTTTGTCAATTCCAGCTACCAAAAACCGCGTAGCAAAACGTTTTTTCACAAGTATACTTGTCAACAAATCGGTTAAGTTCATTAAGGACACAAATAAAATCAGTGGCGTAGATAGTTGGAAGTTAGGGGATCACTGGGATAAACGATTAAAATTGCTTATAAAACAAGTAAAGCTAAAAAGGGAACATAAAACTACGCCCAACGTTGTGAAAAAATACTAATCGATTTATAGTATACGTAAAAAACTAAAATATTATTTCGCAAAAATTTAGTTTTTAAACTTAACGGGTTCGAACTTAATCTACAAAAAAAAAAGTGTTTCACTTTTTTTTAATTGTGACTTAACTACAAAATATTGTGTAACCTATTTCTTTTTGGTCTTAGTTGTCAATAAGGCTCTTAAATTAAATATATTTGCCATTTTTATTTTTTTTTAACTAACAAAAAATTTAAAATTTTCATATTTTTTTAACAACAAATTTTCTAATTTTTTTAAAATAACAAAAATTTTAAAAATTACTTAAAAAATTAAAATTTTTTTATGCCAATTACAATTTTTTAAAACACGTCTTATCTCTTCTTTATTTTGTATAAATACGAATCAAATCGAATTGGTGCAAGTTAAAAAAGAAAATATAACGAATATAATTTTTTTTCTAATATTTAAAGAAAGATTTTTTTATTCAAAACATGCTAAAAGTTGAAATACATTTATGAAAAAATTAATAAAATGCATATTTATGTTTAAAAAACATTTTTGATTTTTTTTTTTGACAAGCAATGTCTCTTAAGTGAATAAAGATATTTGAAATTTTTTTCAATAATATATAAAATTAAAATATATTTTTTTCTTTAGTTTTGATTTTAAAACAGAAAATGTTGACTTAAATTAAGGCTTTTTTAACTTTGATTTAAAAACGACATTTTTATTTAAAACAAAAAATTTTGTTTTTTTTTATATTTCATTAAAATAAAATTTGTTTAAATATCTTTATTCGCTTAGGAGAGGGATATGGCTTAACAACAAATTTAAAAAAAATTTTTTTTATTCTTTCACAATTTATTGATTTTGAAATTAAAAAAAAATTTCATTCTTTTGTCAAAGAAATGTCTCAAAAAAATCTAAATATTCTTTTACCGATAACTCTACAAGTAATCGGAATTTTGCAATACAAATGGTTTATAACTGGATAGTACCTCTATCACATAGTCATAAAAACCGAAGAGACCTTAAGAGTCGCCTGTTTCCCTAATTTTCGCCACATATACATAAAATAATAAAAGACTATATAATAAAAATAACATTAAAATAAAGTTTAAAATTCAAAACTTATAATACTTTAAGGATTTTACTATACTTGTCTAGCGTTATATATATATCATCCTTCCTCCTGATTATAATTTTAAGATAATAAGAAATATCTATATATAGGAAGACAATTACGCAACTGAAGTGACTATATCTGTAAACTTTGGCCAACTTGTAAACTTACTTATTCATTAGAAAGAGTATTATTACTCATACGACATGTTAAATGCAGTCAATATAAAACTTACATTTTTTATAATTTCATTTTGCAGCCTTAAATTTAAAATGAAAACAATGCAAGAACTGATAACCAAATCCAAACAAGAGCAAAAGCTACAAATAAACAAACTGATTATTATTATATATCAAATGAAAGCAACCTAATTAGCTTGAGGCTTGGGAAACTCACACACACACGGACATCACTCCCTAACACGCATTGAAAATCTAATCAGATATCAATATCCGTAAGATAAAACCACGGCCAAGACGATAACAACTATGCAAATGAGCCAAATCATTGCAAAGGAGGTGGACAAAAATGGCTACGCATACAGGAAGGAAACAAAGGCAACAGTGACAGTGACAGGGCTAAGGGCTGCTAGTCAATTAGAAAATGGCGCCGCAGTGCAGAGTTGCAATTCATTGGGAACTGTTGTAACTGACAAAAACAATAAGCCAAAGAACAACAACAATATCAGTATTATTAGCATAAGTCGGTGGTACTTTATGCAGCTGTTGTCCTTGTGCCTGTTGCTATTGCTGCTGGCCAGCTTCCCCATAGCCACATACGCCAGGTGCCGTGATGAGCCGGCACGCGCTTGTGAAGCCATTTGCGCCCATGGTGACCCCACAAGGAACTGCACTATACGTGCTTTGGTACTACTGCCGGACGATGATATGTATGAGGCCTCATTACTTCGTGTCCTGCCCGTGCTCAAAGTGGCGGAGCAGCAAATCAGAGCACGTGCCCTGATCCCACCGCATATAGACTTTGAGTGGCTGCCACATGATACAAATTGTGATGTTGCTATGGCCGTCATTAAGGCCATGGACGGAGTAGTCAAGCAGTGTGCGCATGTCATCTTTGGACCGGTTTGTGATTACTCGTTGGGTAAGTTACACATATGCAAAAATCATAAAAATTATAAAATCCATTTAAAAAGAGAAGACTCCACCTTAATGGCAGCCCATGCAGCGGGCAGTCGCTCTTATGTAAGACAGCAGCTTTAACGCCGCTCCAAGTCCTTTAAAAGCAGTCATCCATTCAATCATCTCTTCGAATAAAGTTTGACCCGTGCAGTCTAAGCAGGCACGTACGTGGTTACACTTCCATGAGCTACTTTATCAACCAACTCAGCGCTCTAGTTGAGCTCATGATAATGGGGCTTAATGGTTTCATGTTACCCTCAAAATTGATGCATAACCCCTTTGTATATTCATTGCAGCTGCTGTTAGCCGCATTACCAAGTACTTCAATAGCCAGGGCACACCACTCATATCTGTGGGCGGTTCCACATATGACTTTGAGCAAAAGAAAACCGACTGCAACGATGAGTTCTATATGCTGCTACGCACGGGAATGCTCAGCTTTGAAACCATCTCGGAACTAACCATAAATGTCATGAAAAGGTAAGTGACATTAACTGCTACTAAGTTCAGTAACTGACTGTAGTTGCCTTCAGACACAAATGGTCGCATTCCATTTTCTACTATGAACGTGATGGGCAACGCAGTGTGGCCGGACGACACACCTGTTTCCTGATGATGAACTCCTTGGGTAAGCAAATGCGCAACGAGAACATGACCTTTTCACAATATCCGCTGGAGCCGAATCTGACAAATCGCACTGAGGAAATGCGCCGTGAAATTGGCAATAAACATGCAAGTAAGTTGATAAAACTTTTATTTTTGGCTTTAAGTAAGCGTAACCGAGGATTTAAGCTTAACAGTTGGGCTACTTAACAGCTGTAGTTTAGAGCATGTAAGTTAACAGCTTTTATTAACAGCACGCTATTAGACAACATTTTGTTCTACAACGGCGGTTTGCTGTTATTAAGCAAAGACAGCAATCCGAATTTAATGCAATGGGTTTGTGTCTGCGCTTAAAAGCGCAACCTTATGATTACAGTGCGTATGCGTAATTTCTTACGGAATTTCAAAGATATTTCAATTGTTGGAGGATGCAAGTATATAATGAACACAAAAGAAAGTCGTTCAGTTTTTTAATTATCGTTAAGTTTTGTGAAATTTGTTTGTCAAAATCTAAGCAGTAGCTTATATACTTAGTTATTGCAGAATACAGAACTGAAACAAGTTTAAGAAATTTGGTGCAGTCAAGGCAATTACCTGTTTTCCAATGAAAATATATTTCAGCATACTTTATGTAGGACTTAATGAGTTTACTATATATATATATATTGTTTTTACTGTCGTTTTTCAATTGTATCGTATATAGTTGAGGTATTTGCGCTGTGTGTTAAAAATAAAGATGCTCTGAACAGAGGTAGTCTGAGAATACGGCAAAATTTACTTTTCAATCTGAAAATTAAGTTTATATTCTTTGAGTTTCTATTAAAGCTAAAGACATTGAGGTATGAATTAGCAGGATAGATTTCAAAATACAGCTGTTAACTAGATGAGTTTTGTTGTTATAGTTTGTACATAACAATTTCAGACGAGAATATTTTTTTTGTTTGTTGAATTTATTTTAGAGCTATAATTTTGTAATAAAGCACTTAAAGATTGCCTTAAAGTTTTTTTATGTTTAATTGTACTCTATATTGAACAATTTTGAAATTGGGCGATTCTCTTAAAAATTTAATATTAAAAAAAATATATACACCCATTTCTGTTTTTACACGGTCTGTTTTGAATTTCATTCCATTTACCATGATTAAAAAAAGCTTTTTGATTGAAATTATATAGAAAAATATTTTTATTAACCTAATCTTTTAGAAATTTAATTAAGGAATTCCCTTTTTAATTTATTTTCATAGTAGCTTAAGGATTTACTTCATGTTTTTTTACACGGTTACCATTTAAAAACACAATTATGTGTATATATATATTTTTTAAATTCAGTATACTAAATTATTTTGATAGAATTAAGCAGAACAAAGCCGTAAGCAACAATCAAACATATATATATTTTCTAAATTTGCTATTTAAACCCTTTAATTTGGTAAGCAACACTGCATCATAAAAAAAAAAAAAATGTTTTTCATGAGTTAATGACCTTTTCGGGGCGCTATATGTAACTCAATGTGACTTTACATAGCCTATAGCCTGTGGACAATCAAGACGCATCCAATGATATCTCATTTGTCAAATTATGATAAGCGGCTTAGAAGCTACAAGGGAACAGACTTACACATACAGATCATACACTTTACCCTCCTTTTTCTTTACCGCTGTCGGTAGTGAATTTAGTGAGCAACCATTGAAGCTACTAAGTAAACCTTGATAATAAATACAAATTAAAATTCATAAAGACGATTTGCTTTGTTTATTATTCCTTTTAATAATGTTATGGCATTTGCATTTTGACGTGACGTTACGTTTCCACGAAGTGTTATATAGTTTTTCTGCATAAATATAGAACTATTTTGTTATTCATGCGAAAACAAACTTTTCGTTGAATCATAAGGGAAAATAATCGCATAGATCATCTTGTCTACGCCATTTACAAAAAATATAACAAAAAAAAGGAAAAACTAAAAACTTTTAAAAATGTGCTTTTAAGTTTAAGCTTAACAATTTGCTTTATTTTTATAATATATGTAAGTGAAAAAATGTGCTTTTTTATTTACATAGCAATTAAGAATCATATATTTAATTTCGATATTTCGATTAAAAGATACAAGCAAAACTATACATGGCGTTACGTTAAAAAAAAAAAGAAGTGGGTTCTGATTTGCACTTCAAGATTAGAAATTCCTGCGAATTGGGCAAGTCATTTTATACAAAAGCCTTTGGTTCTAAATAATGTTACTTAGTTTTTTTTTTTTTTTTAGTGTATAAAGGCTTAAGTTATTTCAAACAGTTCTTCATTAATTACTTTTTTTTACTGTTTAATTCAAGAGGGACATCCATTTTGGATTTAATATAAATAACTTTAATGCATATCATTTGTTAAAAAAAAAGTGATAAGCTGATATCAAAAATGATAAATAGAAGATGCTCTTAAAAATAGCGAAATCCGGCGAAACTATGCAATTTTATCTTTGTAGCCAGATTTCTTGCCGTCTTTACAATTTAATAAATTATTTATATTTTTTTTTTTCCAATAATAAATGTTAGAACATATTTTTATTTATGTTTTTATTTTTGGGTCATGGTTTATCTCTCTATTAACTATTTTACTATTATTATATTATATTTTGCTATTGTCACAATTAAGACTGAAATAAAATAAGTATCAACTTATATAATTTTTTGTTTATAAAAAACTCTATAAACAACCCGTGCTCTAAAACGTAAACAAATGCAGAGCTTTGGCCTTGCCGCGTGCGTTTGAAAAGCTTTTTCGAACTTGGCACCAACAAAAAACAGCTGACCCACACGCACACACATGCATAGTAAAAGCCGGCAAAAGGAATTTCGAAATTCGAACTGAAGCTATGCACTTTGTATGCAAGACTTCGAGAACGTCAGACGCCGGTGATAAACCGTTAAGTGAACACGAAAAAAGCGGAAGTGCACCTGACAACTGTAAAGCTAAAGCGGAAGTGTTTTGCGGAGTTTTTAAGTGTTGTAAGACGAATATAGAAAGTTGTTCCCTACAAGAATAAATAATAAAGTTCGCTGCGATATTATAACATTGAAGTGGTAAAAAATAAAGTGTGTAAGCTAATAATATAAAAAATAAGGAAATAAAATATAAAGTATTTCAAAGAATTAAATGCAAAAAAAGCAATATACGTATAAGTAAAATAATAATTAAAAATCAGTTATAAATTTTCGTTCATTTAAAACATGTCCCAGCTGTAAGTTTGACAGCATAAATCTGCATTATGACAAATGATCTTAACGTTTTTCTGACACTAACTGACACAAGCGAGCAATAATAATAACAAAATGAAAGAATAAAGTAAAAAAAAATGGTTGGACCACAGTGGCGTAGATAGCATTTTGCGATATGAAAGGATTTAATTAAATGGAATTTATTTTTAATTAACTGAGAAACAGTTGCATTTTATTGTTAAACAAATTTTGGCAACAACTAGAGAAGCAAATGAAGTTTCTTTTTTTTATATAAAATAATATATTTCCTTTTTTCTGTGCAACTTATAACTTTATGCTGATGTATGCAAGTGGGCAGTTGACTTTATATAATAATGAAATGTATCTATCTATTTCAATAATGAAATGTATCTATCTATTTCATTATTATAAATGATAAATGATACAAGCAGAATTGTGTCAAGCTTTTAAAATGGTTGTTAATAAGGATGATACATTGAGAAATATATTAGATTTGGCAGAAATAATTTTTTGTCATTTTAAAATTTGTTAAGAGTCAGCTAACACGTGTTTGGGTATTATGGATAACATATTATAATTTTCTAAGAAATTCTACAATTTGAAATTAAAAAAAATTCTGCTGAAAAGTTTATTTATTGGTGTTTACTTTTAAAATATCTTGATGAGCTCTGAAAAAAAGTAATGTAAAAATTCATTTTTAATTTATGGTTTTTAAAATTATCAGGTGTACCCTGGTTTGTGCAAAATAATATATAACATAGAGATGGATATACCGAAGAACCCCAAAATTACCTCCAATATGGTCATGAAATTAATTTAGACATGTTCGTCCTTCTGTGCGTTCATCTTTTAGTCGTATATCCTAACTTCTTGTGAAGAAGAATTTTTATTTTTTTTTCATTTTCTTATTTTATTTGCGAGTTAGGACAGTTGTGGACTTAAAACTTTTAAAGTCGTTTTCAGTTCCAGGTTCGATTCTTATTCTGGACACATTGTTTTTAGTATTTGGTAAATATTTCTTTTCTTTACTTCCTATATTGAATATAATTTTTTTACTAGAATGTCTTGTAAACCATTTAATTTAATTTTGTTTAGAATTTATTTGAATATTATACATAGATATAGAGATCCCCAATGCTCCTCCCAGGGGCGACTGACTTAATAGTCAGTCAGGGAAATAATTATTTATTTACATAGATATTTTACTATTTCATGTAAAACATTTAATTATGTAATTCCCTGACTTGACTATTTTTGTTTTGTCAGTCTCCCCTAGGTGGATCAAGGGGATCTCTAATAATAACTGTTCGAAGAAAATAGAGACCTACAGTTTAGAGCCGAATCCGAGCGGCGGTGTCTTGAATTAATAGAGATTTAATATTATATTATTATTTAATATTAATATTAAATTGATATTTAAAGTTTTTTATTATTACTATAGTTTTTTAAACTATATTGTTTTTGTTAAAATAACAATATTAGGCGTCAAGCCGTAAAAATCAGGTATGAATTCAGTGCTGATTGGCTTTGAAAAGTCATACCTGAAATCACTGGTCATGAATTCAGTGCTGATTTATTTTTAAAAGTCTGGTCTGAAATCACAAGTGAGTAAATAACACACTGGAACAAATATTCTTCATACATTTTTAACAAAATTTTATTATCAATTTTAATTTTAATTTAATATTACAAATTACAGTGGATTGGGTGCAGCTTTAAAATTTAGATTTTTTTGCAACTGCATTGCATTACGCAGCTGTGATTCCGCTGGGACAGAGTCCGCTGTAGCTAATATTGATTACAATACCCGTATTTTTTTATTTACCAAATAAAGAGATATAAAATTGCTTAAATCCTTTCAAGGCAGTAATTTTTTGCACGGCGTCACTGTTGGCGCCCATGACAAAGGCATCAATTGATTTTTTCGTCTTCCTTACAAATACGCCAACATTTTTTTCATAATTCCATTTTTCCAGTAGCCGAAACTTGGGCAGTTGTCTTTTGCTCCAAATTGTTAAGACATTGAACATTTTTTTATAAAGAAAAAATAATGCTTTAAATAATAATATTTAATAAATACTTACCTAGAAATTAACATTTTTCTTTGTGTAATAAATAATCACAAAAGAAAACGTCAGAAATAGCTACGCACACAAACGCAAACACCAATACTAATATAAAGTCAAAATACAATTGACTTTTCTTATTTCTCTTTGCTTATTCTTTTTTGCCTTGCTTGTCTGTCAAAAGAAAGAGATAGGCAAATCAATTTTTGTATGTGTCCTTGTTTCTCTTACAAAGCCTTGAACAATCGCTTCCTCTTCATGTCAGAATTCAGCTCTCAATTTTTCAGGCCTGAACGATCGAACTGCAGGGTATATATATAAATTTTATATTTTTCTTTTTTTAAAACTATATTAATTTTGTAATTTCCAAATAAAAAGAAAATTTTTATAAAATATTAAATTTCATTCGAGAAATTTTTGTTCTTCACGGGGTCTCAAATTGTTTTTAGAGTTTAAATTTCTTTATAAAATCATAATTAATTTAAGTCTTAAAATTAAAATTCTCGTCTGCACGTTTTGTTCATCGATTAAAAATAAAAAAAATTGTATCTTACTTGAAGGTTAAAAAAACTTAAAAGCTGATATTCGAATTGCAATTGAGTTCAGATTAAAAATGCCGAAATCCCTTCTTTTTTAATTTGTGGATTATTATTATTATTCCCAAATACATATAGGACTCCGTCACACTAAACTAATGCCCAGGGATACATCTCAAGCTTACCTACTTAGATACAAAGATTTTAAGCAAGTCTCACACCATTTCCCTTAATAACACTTTTATCCCTTCACCGTTCTACGCCTCTGCTGACATTCTAAAGGAATGTGTTCGCATTATGCTTTGTTTCTATTCGTAGTAGCGTGTTTGTTGTTGTTGTTATTCTGATGCTGTTTTATGCATTTCGTTGTTCTCTCTCCTGGCATTTCCATTCAATTATATTATTATATTATTCCATTCTCATAGCATTTTCACATATTTGTGCTTTCATCCAAATGATAAAATGCATTTTCCGCTTCAAAGCAACTGAGGATTAAACCCGTATATTTTCAGAACTCTGCACAGCGAATCCTTTATAGAATATTTTCATTTTGAGTAGTTTTGTTTGCGGTATTTTAGCGACTTTCTACTAATATGTAATACCTTAATCCCAAATATATCCCAAAATCTGCTCATTGTTATGCATTGAATGGCGCCGTTTAGCAGCCCTTTTATCGAGACTTTGCCTTGGAAACTGCATCCTGCAAAGTCAGCTATAAAAACAACTACCGTAGTAGTAACAACAACATCAAGAGAATCCTTTCGTCTTTTAGGAAGAGCATAACACGTACGAACCATTAAAGAGCAACAATCAAACAACTCTGGCTTAGAAATAACTATACAGCATAAATAAATAATGAAATATTTTCCAAAAAAAATAACAAAATAAATACTGTTAAAATATAAAGGAAGTAGTTGACTAACGGTTTTAAAGGTTGTATGTTTATCTAATTGTTAGTCTATTATGTTTTGTGTACTTTAAAGCATCGAACTTCAAATAATTTTTTTTATTATGCAAAATAGATATATAATTTAAAACAAATAGTGATTTTACTTTTTGCTGCTTATAATTCACAATATTTTTAAACAGTGCAAGCCATGTTTCAATATTTTTTGGAATATACTCATACTATTTTTTTAAATTTATTTGATTCGTTTTTACTTTTTAAAAATAAAATATGGGTTTACGTTAATAACATTGTTCCAGTTTAGTTGTGGCGAAGCTTCGAGGGCAAATTCCCTACATTGTTCGTTATTGTACCATAACTTCTAGACGAATAGAGACATTTTCTTGATTGTAATTTCTATTTTGTCTTGCCTATGAAAACTGCAAAATATTTAGTTTTTTTGCATAGATAAAAAACATTGTTTAATAATGGTCGAATGTGTCATAAATTATAATAAGTCTTATGTACTTTTTCATAGAAATCACGTAAGCAGTTCCCAGCTTATTATTTCTTAAAAAAAAAATAAATAGTTTTGATTCTAGAAGTTAGGCGTTTTGCTTTAAGGCCCATACGCAGCACGCAAAAATTCCGCACCAAACGTCAAAACTTCATATAAGAAAAAATATCCCAAAAAAGGGAATTTTTTTTTTTATATGAAGTTTTGACTATGGCCCTTTAATCTGAAATAAATTCAATCTTAAGCGTGCGTAGAAACAAACTATTCAACCGAAATATAAATTTATAAAAAACAGTCTTACAAAATATTTATTATATATATAAAGACTCGAGGGATCATTTCCGGTTCATTAGTACAAACTAAATAAAAATTGTTTAACTAGTGATTATTATAGCTGATAAAATTAAATAAACAAAAAAAATAAATTTTTATTAATTTCATGAATATTGGGGAAATTTTTTATCAGTTGCATCTATATATTTTACTCAACTATTTATTTTATTAATATTTTGCAATGCTTTTTTAGCTGACGTGCCACTATGCAATGTTGCGTGAAATATTTGGGGGTATTCACGGTGGCTGTTGAGGACTTTTGCAATAACAAAATATGTAGCTATATGACTCTCACCTTGTCGCAATCCAGACCCTTTTCTTGTTTCAAGTTGTTTAGTTTGAGGACTTAAAATTCGCTCTTTGCAGCATTTCCAACACATCAATATTTTGGCGGTTTTTTAAACACTATGTGCCATAAATTGATTTTAAAAAAAGTAAACGCAGTGGCTTTTAATAAATTTATCTCATAAATAAAATTTTTTTTTTTAACTAACTGATAATTTAATTTGATTTAAATTACTTTGAAGCTGATAAGAATATACCATAGGTATATTTTTTTTGTGCAAGGTTTTGATACTATTTTCCTTTGGCAATATAACGATAATTCCTTTAAAATAATATTTCATAAACCAAAAGATACTATTTTAGTTGAAAAGACAAAATTCTAACTATGTTAAATTTAGTGGCTGGCCTTAATAGTATGTACCTATATATTATAGAAAATAGAGCAAATTGTAAAACTTAACTTATTTTTTTTTTATATATAAAAAATACATATAACAGTCAAACCTATAGAAGACTTAAAAGATTTCATGTCCTTGATCTCTCAAGTAGATTTTAATTCCGAGTTTTCTTTTTTTTGTTATTTATAGTTATTTATAGTTATAAGTTCGCATGTAGCACTTAGTCTCAATGGCGACTAGCTGCTCCTGTCACTGTTAAAATAATTTTATATAATTTACTGATTGTTTTTGAACAGATTGTAAATAAAATCGGAGAAAAAAATATAAAAAAATGGTAATTTGAAAAAAAAAAAATTTTTTTTTTATTTCATTTTTTTTTTTTAACCATGATGACAATTTATAGTTTTTCTCTAAAAAAAAACGTTAACGTTAATTGAAAAGTACAATTTTTTCCGGCTTTGTATTTCGCTTGAAGATGAAGCAACTATAGGAACCGTATCTTGTAATTAAATTGTTCTCAAGCCTACTGATCAGACATTTCAAGTCAGTTTGTAATCCTGAAGTAGGTCAATATTATAGAGTTATCCTGGTGGCGTTCCTTTTAGGAACCTAAACTGAAAGGTTTCAGTTACTCTACACCATATGGCCAACTAGATTTGTAAATTAAATTTACTTTATACTTAATTAAGAATGCAGAAAATAAACATTTATTCACACCAGAGATGATTTTCTCAAAAGATGCGCAACATGCAGGCTTAGTTTTCCAAATGTTGATGTCTGGCCCCGTTTCCTTCTTTGAGAATTTCACGATTTATACCCACACTTATATGTCTAAGTTACTAAAAATAGTAAGTATGCTGGAAGTAAAAAAAGTTTGGAAATCTTTACAAAAATTAGAAAGATAAACACATGATATGCTAATAAATCACTACCCTATAAGCTGGAATTAAATTCCATATTCTGTACCTTAATGTGAGCCTAACCTACAAAAAGAAAGTGATGCACATTTGAACTTTTAAGAGAAAAACGCTAGTGTAGGGTAGCCAGCATTGGGCGTGGATCCGACTATGTTAATTTTCTTAAATTTTTATACCCTGTACCTATAGGTACAAAGGGTATACTAGATTTGTGCAATGTATGTAACGGACAGAAGGAGGCGTGGCAGACCCCAAGTCCTTTATACCAAAATGCTTATCATAACCTCGGGTAGCGATTGAGCCATGTCCGTCCGTCCGTCCGTCCGTCCGTCCGTCTCTCCGTCCGTATGAACGCCTAGATCTCGGAGACTATAAGAGCTAGAGACACGGAACTTTACCTGCTGGTGCGCATATTTTCTAAGCAGATGAAGTTTGTTGAATCATGTCAATATCTTCCCCCGTTCCCCCGTAGTAGAGTTTCGCGGTTTTTAGCCACACCGTTTAATATTTTCATCTGAAATTTAACAGAGCGATGCGTTGTGGTTACATGCATCTGTGTGTAAAAAATTAACAAAATCGGACTAATACAGCAAAAGTTATAGTCAAAAATGTACAAATTTCACCACCCTTGCCAATAAACTGCGTCAATATTTGACTCCTCATAATTATGGTTACAAGTGACCTAGAATCACAATTTTTGGTAAGCTGATTCATGTGGCTCTAATAAACAAATCCACATCCAAATTTGATCGATGTGGTCCCCTCACCCCCCGCAATCGATTTACCGTGTTTTCTCCCACACCCCTCTACATACCAACTTGAAACTTACCCCATATACTTTAAATAAATTCTTTGACGTAATATTAGAGTTTCATCAAAATCGGTAAAAATTTAGGGAACTTATAGGTATAAATATCGAATTTCACCAAAAAAAAAAAATTCCAATTGGAAAGTTCTTAGAAGGAATATGCAGGAAAAATTTTTTCGAGACAAAAGGTACAGGGTATTCCACTGTCGGGCACCGCCTCGACTGTACCACATTTTTTTTGAATTCAAATCTTTGAGGGTTTCCTTTTAATTGCTTTTCAAGCGGTTTACTGATAAAGTAGCATAAAGCATTTTAAATTTTAACTTAAAAATTAAAACTTTAAAAGCCAACAATGTGCTGATTCAATTTCAGACTTGCAAAGGAGCACAATCTAAGGTGTTAAAATATACCATTATTTCTTAAAACGCATATCCTTAAAAAACATTTTCCACAAAGACTGAAAACTTATTAAGATAATATTGTTTGAAGCAAGCTCTGCATTAATTTGCAGTCTCAGACAAACTCCACTATAAAGGATACTCTTAACAACAAAAGCTTTCCAGGACTCATAAATTGCATTCACTTATGCAGTAGATTTTGTTGTATAAAGCTGAATTAATATGTTGAAATTGCAGCTATTTATCTGTCAAGTGGCTATAAATTGCACCATAATTGCCAGGTCCAAGCAAAAGAGTCAGTTTCTTCTACGGGAGTGCATTTCTCTTTTTTTGTTGCTTTGCGCTTTTGGAAAATTCTTGGAAAAAGCAGGGAGCAGAATATATGTTTAAACTGGTAAAGAAAAGAAGACTGATTGTTGCATGAGGGATTTAGCAATCTCTTGGAATTTTAGCAACAAATATTTGCTCTAATTTGTTGTGTTCTGTATGAGCTGCTCCGTTCTATGATTGATTTAAATCAATTCACTTTAATTAAATATTTTTGTGCTTACTGTAACAGCAAAAAAATCCTTAAAATTGTGAAAAAAAAAGAAACGAAGATATCTTTGGTACAGCTTAATAGACTTTGAAATTTTTGAACACCTCACCAAATTTTGTCAAAAATCGGCGTAGAATAGAGATTTGAAAGTTTTTATCTTAAAACTAAAATTCATTCGATTTTGAAATTCAGAACAGTTCTGATTGTACTTTAAACGACATGAGTTTATTAAGTAGTTGCTTATGACATTTATTTCATTTTCATTCATTTTAATGATTTATTTTAAAATTTATTGCCAACACTTTAGCAAAAATTCTTTATTGATTTGAAATTGACTTGATTCGGTCTGCTTAAAGTTTTTCTCTGTCGTTATTTGTATGTTAAATTAAAGTCTTTAAAGTACATTACTTATACGTTTAATAGCTCTGTTTTATAATAAATTCCGTATAATTTTTAAACTATTTTTGTAGTACACTCTTCAAATAATTAATTATATTTGGACTCGGCATGGTTTAAATTTATAAACAATTAAATCCCCATTTGCGGCTAGCTGCTATAATTCAATTTAATGTTAAAAAATATTTATTTAGCTGACAGCATTTTCCTTTCAAATCCAAACACAAATTTTTCAAAAACGCATACGTTGCCAACCCATATGTGCTCCACACTTTATATACTATATAAATAAATACATACAGATATATAAATATATATGCATATCTAGTAAAACAGCCAGTGGCGTACGTAGGAAAAGATTAAGGGTATCTAAAATAACAAAAAAATTATTATATGCTAGATTCAAAATTCCTAAGATAATTTTTTAACTATTAATAACCCGTAGGAATAAAAAAAAAAAAATTTCTCTACATTTGATGCACTTTTGGCTAGAAGCACATGTTGACTCATATATGTCAAATTCATTTTACTTTTTGGAGATACTTTTTTTCAGTAATCCGAAGAAGTTATTATTGTCTACAACAAAACCAAATTTTAAAAAATTTATAAATTTTTGAAAAAAGTAAAAATTTTCATTTCATTTCTATATTTTAGTTATATTTTCTTAATAATAATAGTCATTTGATGGCAACCCTGAAATTGTTATAAGCAGGCTAATTCTATTTTTTAATTTTTGTGCATAAAAGCACAAAACTTAATCTCAACTTTAAAAAAGAAAATCAGGTCTTTGAGTATTATATATAGATGATATGTAGTATTAGTAACTAAAATAATGTAAAGTAATCGCTTAATATTTGTTAAATGCATTTATTATGAATTGTTTTTATGTTGTCCCTAGTATTAGAAAAGTAAATAAGTGTATATTAGTACACTTGATACGTTATAATATTTAAAAAAAATATTGTTAAACTGAATTATGTTATATATTGTTATGTTTAAACATAAAAAATTTTTTTTTTCAATGTATCAAAAATTATGCTCAAAAAATATTACTCATACGGCATGTTGTCTCATATAGGCTTAGCCAGATCGATCAAACATCGTGAGCAAATGTTATGCTTGCTATCATTATTAAATCCACTTATTCGAATTTTTTTTTTGGCCCTTGTGCAATGGCTTCCAAACTATATTTCAAAGCCCGTTAAAAAACTGTTGAAAAAAGTTAAAGGATGCATTTCAGCTGTAAGATTAAACTTAAAAAATATTATATAAAAATAAATTGAAATAGACAACTTCAAGTTTTCGGAGACTTTTTTTGCATGAATACGTCAGGGTGGGTCGGATCAATTATTTTCTTCTTCTATTTCCCATAATGTAAAATAATGTTTTATTTTTATGTGATGAAAATCAATTTTCGGAACGTATATAGATTGCTTGCATAGATATTTTTTCTTTTCAGATTCAATTTTTAATAAGTAAAATTTTTTTTTTTATATATAAGAGAAATAGTCGAAATTTTTTATTAGTTGCAAATACTATAACTTTTTAAGTAAAACTAAATAAGTAACTAAGTATAAGTAAGTATATATTTATACCTTATAATATAATAATAATTTCCCTGACTGACTATTTAGTCAGTCGCGCCTTATATCTTATGTATACATTAACAAAATTTTTTGACTAATTCTTTAAAGTCATACTTTAAAATCATTATAATGGCTCATAATGTCTGTTAAGAATAAAAATATAAGAAAACCATTGTTTATTATTGAGTTCGAGATCATTTCCACTGATTTCCTCCAAAAATATTAGTATCTCAGCAAAACTCTCTAAAAATTTATTTTTATAAATGCATTGCCAGTATTTCTCTTTAAGACGAACTTAATTTATTTTCAAATTTTTCTTTTTCTCAAAATATTTATTACATGTTTGCTTTATAATTTATTTTGACCCTACAATGGAGTAGCAATAAGAGGGGCTATATGTTTGATCTCTATGTATGTATGTTCATCTGTTCGCTCGTAGCTTCCAAGCCCCTTAACTTAATTTGACAAATAGGAAATCATTGCAAGCGTCTTGATCGTCCGCTGGTTATAGACTACTATATAATGTCATTTCAATTTAAATATGGCGCCCTCTAGAAGGCATTAAGCATTAAGAACCAAACAATTTTTTTTATGATGCTGCGTTAAGTATTAAATGAATGGGCTTAATAGGCACATTAAATTTTAAAAACTTAATAAACAATTTAAAGCGGCGCTGTAAAAACTTTATTACGAAATTGTAAAACCTAAATAATTGAAATAAAAATAAATAAGTTCCGACACTTGATTATAACACTTAATTTTTGTATTGTATTTTATACTTTTTTGGAACTAAAGGGGTTAAATAGAAATTGTCCTATGCGCTTCATAGGCTGCCGATACCATATATAGTTAGAGTATCGTATATGAAGCAATCCAACGAATACCTTTATTAACTCAGCTGAGTACTTGTCACTACAGTCTGATTTTCTAACAACTTCTTAGCTCAGTCAATAAAAATTCGTATGAACTAGGCCCCGCTTCTAAAATGCCAACTACGCCACTGATATTCGCAAAAGTTTTGAAGTCTTGCCAGAATTTGGCAGCAAACATATGTTCTATAGAAAAATCGAGCAAAATATAAATATTATTTTACGGTTGATTTTGTGCTGACCCTGGAAAGAATTAAAACTTTTGGCTTATGTGAGCTCCATAAATTAATTTGCTATGTGAAGTTTGGCCCAAATTCGTAAGTTAGACAGTCGTTCAATCAAAGCTAAGCTTGCCCTTGGTAACCATAAAATAAACAAGAACTATTTGCCAACGCTTTGGCTATTTGTGGCCCAGACAAACCGTTAGCCAAATTGCATGCAAATTGCATTTGGCCAAGACAATCAGTACATAGCTTGAGGGCTTTTGTGGCAGCGTCAGTATATAAGTAGTATATGTGTGTACATATGT
Source organism: Chymomyza fuscimana (assembly GCA_949987675.1). NCBI lineage: Eukaryota > Metazoa > Arthropoda > Insecta > Diptera > Drosophilidae > Chymomyza > Chymomyza fuscimana. The sequence goes on along the minus strand of OX465088.1, from coordinate 129,264,841 downwards.
AATTAGCTTTCAAGTGCAATTGTCTTGGCTCAGATGGCAGAGTGTAAGCCCATAAACTTAATTAGCTGCTTAACAGCTGGCCAGAATTGTCTTACACAGCTGGTCAAAAGGCAAAAAACCAATGAGAATTTAATAATTTTGGCCAACATCTACTGCACTTGACATTTGCTGTAAGCTTAATACAGTGGCTGCCAGTTTTTTGAGCTTTGTGTTAAGTATACGTCATGTGGGTTTCTAGCATGTACAAGCCAGTGTTGTAAAAAGTTGATGTATAGAGCAATTAAAAAGTGTGGCAATAACATTAAAAACTGTCAAGCTTTTTTGTTTATTCTACAATATTTACTATTTGTGTACACTGCGGTCAATAAGAGGATTGGGGTATATTGGGTCATTGATGTGATATGATTATAATACTCAATTAAGTCGTTGATGTCTGGAATTTTTTCTAAAAACCCAATCCTAAGATGATTTGTCTTACTACCATGGATTTAGAAAAAACTTTGATTTTGTTAATCACTACTAATTATTTTTTTAAATAAATGGTGTTGGTTTTTAAAATATTTTGCTACATTTAATGGAATCTTTCTTAATAGGCTAAATCCAATCATTGGTATAGCAAATATCATCTTCAACCAAATTTCTATCTAAATGCGGATTTGTTTTTCAGATATTCGAAATCTTTTTCCAAATTTACATTTGGTTGAATTTTAGCTTTTGATTTTTTCCTTTAATTTACGCATTGGAAAATTAATCTCTCGTCAATTTAATTAAAATTGATCATTTTTTGCCATGTAGAATTTATTAAAAAAAAATTTTATTGTAAAAACTTATTACAAAAAATAGTTTTTTTTTTTTTACTTTTTTATTGGTAGACTGTATCGAAAGGTTATGTTAAATTAAACAAAAAAAAAAAATATTTATATATTTTTTAAAAATTTTATTATTATTTTAATAATTTTTTTTCTTGAAATTCAGAGTATATTTTTCAGGGAATAGTTGGTTTGCAGATTCTATAAAAAAAAATGTTTTTTGTATATAATAATATAACAAACAAGTATTTTTTATGGTCAGATTGGTTGCAAAAATGCTAAAAAATAAATAGATTTATTTAAAAAAAAAATTATAATATTAATTAATCTATCTCTATAAACTAACAAAGAGTTTTCGCTATATACACACAGTTTTTGGTGGTCCGAACTTATTTAAATAAATTTGCATTTATTTACAAAATAATAGATAGTAATTATTATATAATAATTTTTTTTTTTTTAATTCATAAATATGTAATATAAACTTTGCTGATTGTCACATATGACACATTGTAAGTTAAAATACGTTAAAAAAAAATAAAATAATTATGTAAAGTTAATTTAAAAAAAAAGTTTGTTTTTAATCAATTAATCTATAATTATTATTTATAATTTCTTATGGTAGGTCTGACATTTTAAATTTATTTGAACAAAGATATTAATTTAATGACTATATTATTGTAATTTTTTTTAATTTCTCTTTTTGGTCAGTCAGTTTCAAAAAATGTTATACTAAATTAATATTATAAAAAAAAAATAATTTAAAAATTACGTTATTATACAGTTTTACAAAAAAAAAAAAAAAAACAGTGTATTTTTATTTTTTGTGTAAATTTATTCTGCTGAATTTAAAAACAAATATCTTATATACTTTTATTAATATTATAAGTAGTAATCGTGATATAATTATTACATACAAAAAAAATTTTTTCACAATATAATTTTTTATAAATAAAAAAAAAATGTATTTTAAAATTATATCAATATATTATTAATTATTACACAAAAAAAACAAATTTGAAAATTATATTAAAAAAATAAAATTATAGTATTATTTATTATACAAAAAAAAGAAACATTTGTTGTGATCCTCTGACTCCGAAGATAATGATTGATGGTTCCAACTTGCATTAAATAAGTGATCATACGGAACTGGAAGATAGAGAACAACTGTAACTCCAGTAACCAGAGTTCTTGAACCAAGAAAGGAAAGCCCAAGATTTGAAAAAAGGCAATTATTTTTCTTAAAGCTTTCTTCGGAAAGTTGTGAAAAATTAATAAGCAAATTTTTTAAAACTGTCTGCAAAAAATAAGTCTCTAAAAATACCTCCAGATTTCTCTACCAATTTCAAATTTAACTTAAGAGTCTAGTGGCACACCAATGTATCTAAACTTATTTTCAAGGTGTCAAACTCTAATGAAAATTCTGGGAATCAATTTGTGATATGTAACTATAGGGTATATTTTAGCCGCTAAGACCCAAGCTGCAAATTATTTTAATTCGGCTTTGACATTTAAAGTGGCAGTAAATGTTGCAAAGTTTTTTATGGCTTTTACATCCCACCACACAAAAATTAAAGTGCATGTGGCTAGAACATATACTCACACACACAAACTCTCACACACAAGTTGTTTAACACACACAAGTGCAGACAGCATACAGGGGGTTAAATCCACACGCAATGTGCAGTCGGTTGAGTTGGCTTTTAGCCATATCTAAGAGCCAAAAGCTCTTGTTTACTGCAAACATAATCAATTAGACTATGAAATGCATCTGGACGGTAAAACAGTCGGAATTTTAGATAACTTAGTCAGTCATAACTACATATGTATGTACTGGTGTATGTATAATCCCAAAATTACTTTATTTTGCCTGGTTGGTTTCCTACATTTTTTATTTGGTTAAATGCTTAGTGTGATTTTTAAAGATATCCAAATATTTTGATACCTCAGAATATATTTTACTCTCAAAATGGAAATTTCATTTAGCTTAAATAAAGAGCTGCCGCTTTTGTTTACTGTGCAAGGTGGGATTTTAAATAAACATTTCTTTGGAGAGGTCAAATACGGTTGGATTAACTCAATATTTCCATAATTGATTATGGCAATTATTTAGTATCTCTGAGCTGCATTGAAAAGTTTACGTATATGCAGTTATTGTTTAAGTTATGTAAACAATATCGGGCGTCAGACGTTTATGTAAATTAAAAAAAAAAATTATTTTCGTAGTTCAAAAATTTGTGCATCGTTATTGTTAAAAAGAAATCGAAAAATATGTTTTTTTTTCTAGTTAGGGCGGTTTCGTTAAAAAATTTAGGGGCCACCACATTTGCTCAAATATTCTCAAATATTTTCGGATCGTCTTGAAATTTTACAGGCGCTATATGCAACCAAAAAAGAAACTTTTTACGCAGTGACGCTATTGATATCGTCGGTTTGACAATGTACCATACCAGAAGCGGCCAACTTCGGGATCAATGTGTCAGGCAGAAATGCAGAAGTGCACACTAGGGTGGCCTTCGCTGGTATGGAGAATTTGAACTATTTTAGTGACCATCAAATACATTCGGATCGCCTTTAAAACTAACATGCGCTAAATGCAGATAAAAAGGAAACTTTTTAGGGGGTTGAGTTATTAAAATCGTGATATGTTGCAAAAATGGCCACCCTAGTGCACACCCAAGTAACGACGCTAGCAACCCTAACAAGCATGCAGAAGTGTCATACTATTATAAATACATAAGCAACAAAAGAAAAGTTTTAGTGTAAAAATTCGTTTTAAAATCGCTAAAGTAAAAGTTTTGTACATTTGGCAGTACAATAAAGAATTTAAGTTATTTATAAAAAAGAATAATCTACTTGCTGATAGCTTTGTAGTTTTGAATCACACTACAAGCAATAAATAATACCAAATAGTGTAAAAAATTGTACACACTGCCAGATATTGCAGCTTTTTAAAACACAGTCTTGCGCAGAAGTACAACATTTTTCGTAGTCAAGGGAAAAATAGCAGTGTGCAATAAAAAATTCTGCATTTTTGCCTCGGACAGTATGCACCCTAACTATTTATTGTTATATATTATCTGTTAAGTACCAAACTTAAATTTTAATAAGTACATCTTGCTATTTAAAGCACTTCTATGGATACTCTTGTCCCCCGCCAATGGACACCATTCTCGGTCTAACGAAATATTGGTATGATCCGCTCCAAATGTAGTAGAATGTGGCAATAATTGTTCTTATAACTTTGGCATAAATTTTGGATTTGGGGCTTTTTTAAAAACTTTTTAAATTAACAAGTAGGAGTAAAAATCTAAATCCAGAACAGGAATGATGTATTAGAACATATAATTTTTTTTGTGATTTTTAAAGGTGTCATTAGGACACGTTAAATTGTCGTAATTTTGGTTCTATGGGCCATTCCTAGAGCCATAACTCCAAAATGAATTTCGAGTCCCCATCTTTTTCAAAAAATGTTTCCACAATTTTTTCAAATCAAAAATAAGCCACAAAAATATTATTCTTTTGTAGACAAATATGTGTGCGGGAGTTTTTAGGTTCGAGAAATCCATTTTTGAAATTTATTTTTAAGTACTGTCAAAGGGCGCTTTAGTGTTTTTTGGATTTTAATACCCTTTTTTGGGAAAATTGACGAAATTAATGCAAATTATTATTTTAAGATGTAAAAAGAAAGACGAGTTTCAGAACAGACTTGAAAGGAAGTTATGATGGAAACAATAGAAAGCCGTTAATAATTACCTAGAACTTAAAGTAAGAAAGACTTTCATAATAATTCCTTCTCGACTTTTTTCAAAAATTTTTCTAAAATCAAGTGAATTTTGTTCATTTACATTTTATGTTATGTGTTTTTATTGCTTAACTGGAATTTTTGAAAAAAAAAAAACAACAAAAGATCAACTAAGATGCGCGAAATAAGTAAGTGGTACACTATCTTCAGGGCCTGCTTAAGCCTTACTATATATCCTATTATGTTCATCTATGACTTATTTTTAATACTATAAACACGTTTCGAAGAGTTAACTTGCACAATTTGAATTTTTATACCCTGTACCGTATGGTACAAAGGGTATATTGTGTTTGTGCAAGCCGAAAATGTATGTAACGTACAGAAGGAGAAGTCGGAGACCCCCCAAAGTTACCTAAAGTATGATCAGAGTGACTAGAGAAGTCGATATACCCATGTCCGTCTGTCCGTCTGTCCGTATGAACGCCTAGATCTCAGAGATGGTAAGATCTAGAGCAACCAAACTTTCAGATAAGATCCCTTATTAATCCATAGGAGACAAGTTTATTTTATTTTTTTGATATCGGGACTACATAATATAGCTCCCATAGGGGTGTTTCAGAGGACCTCGAAAAAAAGCAAAAGTTTTAGATGGATAATTCGTTTGTTTATGAAGATATCGTAACCAAATTTGGCACACAATAGTTTTTTAGAGTTCCTAAGCACTGTACCAAATTTTATCAAAATCGGTTGACTATATCATATAGCTCCCATATGACCAATCGGTCAAAAACAAGTTTTTTGAAGAAAATTCGTTGTGTTTCGTTTGTTTATGAAGATATTGTAACTAAATTTGGCATTCGGGAGTTTTTTATGGATCTTCAACACTGTAGCAAATTTTTACCAAATCGGTTGACTATATCATTTAGCTCCCATAGGACCAATCGGTCAAAAAAACGTTTTTTTTACAAAATTCGTTGTGTTTCGTTTATTTGTTAAGATATTGTAACCAAATGTGACATTCCGAAGTTTTTTAGAGTTCTTAAACACTGTACCAAATTTTATCAAATCGGTTGACTATATCATATAGCTCCCATAGGACCAATCGGTCAAAAAAAACGTTTTTTGTACAAAATTCGTTGTGTTTCGTTTGTTTGTGATGAGATTGTAACCAAATTTGGTGTTTGTCAGTTTTTTAGGGATACCCAGCACTGTACCAAATTTGATCCAAATCGATTGACTATATTATATAGCTCCCATAGGACAGATCGGTCGAAAAAACGTATTTTGAACAAAATTCTTTTTGTTTAGTTTGTTTATGAAGATATCGTAACCAAATTCGGCAATTGGAAGTTTTTTAGAGTGCCTAAGCACAGTACCAAATTTGATCAAAATCGGTTGACTATATAATATAGCTCCCATAGGACCGATCGGTCAAAAACAAGTTTTTTGAAGAAAATTCGTTGTGTTTCGTTTGTTTATAAAAATATTGTAACTGAATTTGGCAAAGAAATTGTTTTTGGTGTTCGTAAGTAATATATCGGACTTGATTGCAATGTGGTGGTACAGGGTATCCCAAAGTCGTCCGCGCCCGACTTTAACGTACGCCATCTTTATCTGTGAAATTATTCATAACAAGTAAATTGGGTGCAATATCTTGCCGAAGCATTTATTTTGTATAATATAATATTTTGGAAATGCCTTGAAATCCCTATCCAACCGACTAGTAACGGATTAGAAATTCCATATAATAAAATGGGCAAGTCTACACCTTGAATTGAATAAACGATCCGGAACATCATGCAAAGAATGGCCATTCTGATCATACGCCCTTAGAAGAAAACCGTGATATGAGACGAATAAAAAATATGGCGGTCAAAGAAAACAAAAATGCAGCGGAAATTTGTACGGAATGGGATCTCCCAATGTCATAGAAGCGTGTAAAACTAATTTTGCATTCCATAGAGTTCGACTCATACGAAAAAAAACGCCGTAAATACCAGCTTCCTCCTCGTCATAAGGCTGCACATATGCATTTTGCAGAAATGCACAAATTTTGGGACTTAGTGTAACGAAGTATTATTTTTTTGTGAGGAAAAAATATAATATCGATGATCCAGATAATTATTTGTATTACAGTCCTTTCAAGAGAAAGTTTTTGTCGGTATTGAAAACAGTCTTATGCCGGTCGTACACTAGGCTTTCAACGCACGCACGCAATTTGCTTTCACATTCTCCAATTGAATAAACAAAATTATGGGCTCGTACACTAGTGCGTTACTTGTCAATTTTTGCGTTGATCAACGCGTTCAGACTTGAAATTGAACATGAATGCGTTGAACGCGTTGCGAGCCTCGTCCACCTAGTTGATCAACTCATTCAATTGTTGAGATACCTCGTCCACCTAGTTGGTCAACTCATTCAATTGTTGAGAGACCTCGTCCACCTAGTTGATCAACTTGAGTTCGTCAACGCAAATTCGGACAAAAAATCGATGACCAACACGAGTTGAACACGGCTGAAGCATCCAGTTGATGCACGCGATGATAACCTCGTACACTAGACGAAGCATTGAGTGTTGACCAACTCGGTCAACGCACTTGACAACTGGTAGCTTCGAATGTATATAAACTGTTAATGTAAATTCATTTCTATTTGAGATTTGAAAGTGAGACACGTGTGTTTTTATGAAAATAAAAAATGATTTCCGCTGAACGAAAGAGAAAAGTCGCTGCCGCAATAATAATTTTAGCGGACGCTTAACGTCGACGCCAGAGCGAAAAAAAGCGTAAACGATTCTGGGTGGACGAAATGTTTTTGAATCGCGACGAAAGCAGTTTTTTCAACGAAATATATTCGAAACTGAAGTCGATAAATTCTGCAGGCACTCTCCAATGCTGTGTCATTTTTTTAAAATTTTGTACTGGCTGCTTTTTACATTCCAAATTATTTCTCTTTCTTCAACAGCCGTTATTAAATCGAATATTAATTCATTTGTCGACACAACTTGCTCGGCTTGCACCTCAGTATTTTCACCCAATTCCACAGACATTTTCGCGTTGATTGAATGAGATTGAATGCCTCGTACATTAGCGTTGAATGAGTTGAGAGTCGAATGCGTGCGTTGAAAGCCTAGTGTACGACCGGCATTAACGCACACATTCAACTGGACGCACGCACACTTCAAGCAATGCACACAAACTCGAAATTGACCAATCAAATTTGAGCAACTCGTTGATGAGTTTATGTGTAGCACATTAATGTTCAACGCGTTGCTCAACACTATTCAACGTTCAACTCGAGCTCGTCCACTAGCCGTACACTTGTTGATCAACGCGTTGAATGATGGGCTCGCAACGCATTAAACGCGTTGATTGAATGAGATTGAATGCCACGTACATTAGCGTTGAATGAGTTGAGAGTCGAATGCGTGCGTTGAAAGCCTAGTGTACGACCGGCATTATATGTTTCGAGAAATATAATATGAAATCTAGAGATTATATAAATTTACTTTACAATGTTCCTTTCAAATTTGTAGAACAAAATTTTGATGTTTGTGGGTTTTTCAACGATGTCACCCGTGAGATAAAACTCTTTGTTGGAGCACGAAATATGGCAAGAATATCGTGGTTAGGAAAAAAACCGGATCTTAATCCAATTGAAAATCTTTGGGCTATACTTGCTCATAATTTTTTTAGAAATGGGAGGCCATTCCATACCCCAAAGGACATAAAGGGCACTAAAGTGACATTCAAAATTTACGAAACTCCACGCCAAATTGTCTTTTATAAGTGCTAAACAATCTTGGAGGTCTAATTTAGTTCTTTTGATAACGCCAATATTAGGTTTTTGAAATAAAAAGTAAAAAATGCTGAAGTGTACTTACTTATTTCGCTCTGAAGAATTTTTATTTAATTTTTATGAATTCTTAATAAATAATTTTCATTAACTTTTGATAAAGTTTAAATAAAAAATTATTTTGTACATAAATATTTTATTTTATTTTACTACGAAACGAAATGAGGTGTACCACTTACTTATTTCGCGCACCTTATATTATTTAAAATTGTAGATTTAAAAGATTCCACATCTTGGTTCCTTGCCTCAAGAATTGCCGGTTCTCTCAACAAATTCTAATTTTAGTGGTTAGTATAATGTTCGGGAATACTTTTTTTTTTAAAAAAAGTACAAATTTCAATTTTTATACGTTCCACAATTTTTCTGCTGTATGATCTTATGTTTTAATAGTTAATCTAATTTGATTTCCAAAGAAGTTTATTCCAATACATTTTTATATTGTACAAATATTTTAATTTTTATAATTATACAAAAAACCCCATGGCATACAAAAATTGTATATTTTCACTCCAGCTCCTAGAATGAGTAACCAAGAACATCTAAAAACTTAATCTGACTAATTTCTTGCTTCTTCCTAATGCACTTCAACATTTCGCTTAGAATTTTCAAAGAGCATCTGCGGTAAGCCTTTAAAAAAAAATCCTATTTGCAATAACGAAAATAGAGCGTTAAAGGTCATTTGAAATTTGACCCCTAGAACCAACTAAATGGCTGGCAGCAGTGCCAAAGTGAGGTAATGTGGTATTTTCTGCTACAGATAAAATACCTTGTCCATCTCCAGGTTTCATTGAAGTCCAAACTCGTTAAAAGCTTGTTATAACAGACAACTTAAAGTAAGCAATATTTTTATTCTTCATATACTATGCATATATATACAAGACCAAATGGAACTTTTCAACACCTGGCGCTGCTTTTTGTTATGCAAAACTGAAAATGTAAATCGACACAACTTGGGATTTTGTATGTTTTACAATGTTTTATTCGACAATCCGTTGACATTTTGACAACACTCAACATTCCAATTAAAAAACATGTTAAAATAGAAAGAAAAATAAATAAACTTTTTCAAAGGATAGTAGAAATATTTTGTGCTGTGACTGCAGCTGGCCAAAAAGTTCCTAGTGTCAGCCAAAAGCGTTTCTTGGATGAGTTTGTTTATTGCAGCAGATAAAAAATAAAGATACAAATTCCGCCAGTTTCAGTTGAGCGTGAACGACTTTGGTATACACTTTACTCAACTTGTATATTAAGTAAGTGTAAAAAGTACATACGTTTACGTCCTTTTTTGGTATTTTTTTTTTTTATATGAAGTTTTGACATTTTGTGCGAAATTTTTGCGTGCTGCGTATGGGCCTTAAACAAAATACAACTTTTTGACGAATTTTAACTTTATAAGAATATATCTACAAACAAAAAAAAAAACATAATCCTCGTGGAATTCCTTTTAAATTTCTATGAAAGAAATTATTTATATTTAGATTTTTTAATAAAAACCAACATTTGGTTCCATGTTTTTGCAGTCGCTGAATCCGAGGTCCAAAAAACCCCAACACGTCAGGGTTGTGAATTAATAACTTCACAAGTTTTTTGTTTGAGAAGGGTTATGCGACTATGTTTTTGGGGTTGCTGAATCAAGAATCAATCAAGAAGAGAGCCTCTAAAATACATTTTTTTTATGGTATTGTTGTTATCTTACAACCCTGACGTGTTGGAGTTTGATGAAGCTCGGATTCGGGTTCAGCAACCTCAAAAACTCAGTAAACAAGGCCCGACTTTTGAACCTGAAAATCTATATTTTTTATATTTGTGTATCTATGTTATGAGACCCTATTCTCCAGTGGGAGATACAGCAAATGATGTTGATGATCTGTGTTATAAAATAATCTCACAAAAAGCCCATAAAACATATCTTAGAGTCCGGATATACGACGATGTTATTTAAACGTTTCTGACCACGTTGCGTCCAAACCTGAGTTCCAAATAAAGCACATCAGGCTTCTGAGATAAACTTCAAAACACCTTTTAATGACGCCTTTGAAGGATATGTCAGAAACCTGACCAGCTGTAATTTTTTGGCGTCGGATGAACGAAACAAGGTCTGATCCCTGTATCCGAAAATCGGGTTTTATCAAATAAATTGATCCATATAGCAGTTTTGGCTCCTTGCTTTTGTTATGGGGATATGTGAGGTCTAGTCATTTCCCAGAGACTTCCCTTCTGAACTTATTCCGTGGGTACCTTCACGAAAGTAAGTCCGACGACATTGACTCATTTAGGAGTTCCAACAATATTTTTGGCGCATTTACTTGGCTCTGACATCATTTTTAGAGCACAAGCCCAACTTTTTGCTTTCTCAATAAAGCAACGTACACAATTTTTGCTCTCTCAATGGAGCGCACAACTTTTTTTGGCTGAACACATTATAGCACACAACTTTGGACTCTCACAATAGAGCGCTAACATCTTTGCTCTCAATAGAGCGCACAACAGAACTCAATTAAAAAAAAATCCATGTGCGTTAAAATTTTTCAGGCATCTTATGTTTTTTAAATAGATACCTACACCCATCAATCTCTGAACAAAAATTACTTTAAATGCAACTAAATCTCTAATTCCAAATTTTATAAACAGCTTTATTTTTCAAGTACATATGTAGGTACTAGTGCAGAATAAAAATGCATAAAGGCAAGAATACCCGATTAGCGCCGTGAATAAACCTAGCCTAATGAGGCATCAAGTAAAAATGATAGACTAACAACGAGAGATATTTTTAAATATCAGCTGTTTAAAAGTGTCATATTGTTGGGTTTGTTTTTGATAAGAAATTTTTCTGTCAGACAAATGTCATTAAAAAATTTTGGATATTTGCTAATATAACCCCTTACATTAAATTAGCTCCCAATAGGTCCAGCTCTGGCTTCACTATTAAAATGATCTTATGTTAAATTTGGCATTCTTTAGGAAATAAGGCTGCTGTGGATGGCATATATCATAAAGTAATGCATTTTTGACAGGAAACCTTTAATTAACCAACCCTTTAACACTTTCTACCGATATAATTTTAGTTCAAAATTATTTATGGCAAATTTTAAGCCAATACCCTATAATAGATCTTGGAAGCATTTGGTTATTAAAATTTCAAAAATGAGAGAAATTTTATCTTTTAAAGGACAATTTTAAGGCTACCTTTTGAATAAATTTTTCGAGTACTTTGACTGACATATTGATGTGGTCTTCCAAGATCGTAACTGTCTTATCCGCATAGAAAATATTCCAAAACTAATTAACCTCTGAAAAACATTAAATTTTTGCCTTTTTGCTAAAACCCCCATTTTGTCTAGAATTATGCCTTTTTGTTGGGAAAAAATCCGATTTTAATAAACGACAGCTGTGTTCATTGGTTCTCTCTACTTGTTACATACATTTGGATAAACTATCTGAACCCTTTCACTCTGTAAGTTCGGGCATAAAAAACAAATCAAGAAGAAGTTATTTGCGTATCTCGTACATTTGTTCTTATTATAGTTACCAAGCTTGTGGGAGTTTTTTATGTTTTTATATGAATAAAAAGCTTAGTGAACTGCCAAGAGGCATGCCCAAAATTGAAACTGATAAAAATGCAGTTAAGCAGAAAAAGCAAATTGGATACAGTCGTGGCAGTGGCCGACAGTATGATACACTGTAATCTACTTTACGGAAAAAATATACTGTTTTTTTTTTTTTACAAGTCCACTTATTTTGGGTTCTGTTTAATAATTTGGGTATTAAATATACAAAATTTAAAGTATGACAATATTCTGTAATCTAAAACTTAAGAAAAATTGATTGGGTCTTATTTTTTGACTGCCTTAGATTTTTGAAATTTTATATTTCGCTTGAATCTTAATTTTTTCTTTTATTCGTACCACTTGGGTTGTTCAAGTGATCATTGTAATCTAATACTATGAACCCAGTTTTAAAGTTTGTCATCGTACGAACGGTCACTAAGCCAGAACTTCAACTCTTTATATCGCCATAAAATTAGTTGTTTTTTGAATTAATAAATACGCTAGGGTAAGGTGGGGCAAACCCGACCTTGGTTTTTGGCTATAAAATGCTTATTTGGCATCGGATCAACTCTTCCGATATACCAAATTAAAACTAACACTTTGCCGCAACTTTCTAGAATTACTTATTTCTTCTGAGCATTATTAAATTTTGAGATATGACAATTTTTTAAAATTTTCAAAAATGGTGGGGTAAGCCCGACCGCCTATTTTTTTGGCCGATATGATCTAAATTTAAAGACTTTTCGATTATAAATCAATAGAGTATATTATTGTGTTACAAAACTGAATGTATTTATTTTAAAAAAATTGTAATGTTTGGAACATATTCTTAGATCGAAATGAAAGTTAAATGAATGTCAATAAAGGATGTTTGGATTGAAGAGCTAAGTAAATAATCAGAGTTATTTGATTTGCCGTCCAAATAGCTTACTGGCGTATTTTTGGTTCGAGCTGGACGTCTTGTTGGCCGCAACATTTAGAGGTCGGATTTGCCCACTGTGTTATTTTTCATGACGACGCGAATACTAAAAATTATAATAATATATAGGTATATTTTTTCAAATATTCAAAAAAATAAAATTGAAAATCGTAAAAGTATACTTTTTGTTGTTTCAAAATCTAAATATAGACTGACAGACAACTGTCATGCTACCATTTTGGCTATTTTTAATGCTCTACGCGACAACAATAATATGAGCTCACTCAGCATTGCCATTTTTGAGAAATAGTGGGAGGTCGGGTTTGCCCCACCTCACCCTAAATCGTTGGTAAATATCTTGTAAGTATTCTAATGTGGAATCAACTTAACTTGGAAAAATTGCATTAACTAATCTTCCCCAGCGTCTTGGTCTTTCTGCAAAGAAATAGTGGGAGGTCGGGTTTACCCATACTGTCGGGTTTGCCCCACCTTACCCTACATCGTTGGTAAATATCTTGTAAGTATTCCTAACTAATCTTCGCCAGCTTCCTAATGTTTCTGCAGCAACAACTTTCCCACCTCGTCGATCGAAAACTTAAGTTTCTTTATAAGAGCAAATTTTTGCACTCTCACAAATTTTTATAGACTTGTTTGCCTGAGCAAAATTTAATTTTCTGCCAAAATAAGTTGCTGTATATTCAATTTTCGTTCTAGCGCTAAAACAGAAAAGCTGTTTATATTTTTCCAAAAATAAATGTGGCAACACTATTTGTTCTCAAACACTGCGTAACAGCAAGCAAACAACTTTTCGCCAAAACGATTGCTAGCATTTTTTCTCTGTTACTAAGAAAAGAAACGTATGGTCTGACACGCTCCCTGAACCCATTGCACAAATCTATACTATCCTTTATCCTATGGATGTAGGGTACACAAATCAGGAACCAAAGGCGAGCAACTTGCAACAACAAACTAAAGGCGTGCCAACAAAAGGCGACATGAAAAATGTGCTATGTGAGTGTGTGGGTGTGTGATTTTTTTTAATGGAAAGCAAATGTATGCAAAAAGCAAAGCTTGAGTGTTGTGTGAGTGTGTGTGTAGGTGCCGCCATTGTTAACACATATGTGCTACATTTTGTTGCATACTTTTAAGCGTTGCATGTTAATTGCTGAGTTTTATATTGTATAAGGCCAGTTAAGCAAAGACCACAACTTAAAGGAATTCAAATATATTAACAACTCTCTTTAAAATTTGCTTTATTTTCTTCATAATAAAAATTGTTTTAACAGGACTTCATGAATTAAACTTTAACTTTTTCCACCTACAGTCTTATTAATTTTATCTATATTGCAACTTATAGCGAATTTTTATTTAACCGAATTCCTAAGTATTTTAAAGATGCTTACCAATTAATATTGAAGTTGTTAAGTTCAAGGTCGCTGCTTGGTCGAAAGCTTAGCTTTCGCTTTTGTTAAAAAATATTGGTTTTGTTTTTAAAGCATTGAGCTTATGGAACGAAAATTCCTTTAGTTTATATTCATTATATAGAGTAGCGAAACCAATTTCTGTCGGAAATCGCCTTAAAATTTAAACTACATTTCATTCAAATCCATTTCATTGTTGCACGGCCATTAAGCCTCATTCGTTGCATTCTTTGCTGCACTGTGTGTTCAGGAGGCATCATTGGGCCGTATTTTTTTCGGAAAAGAGGCAGGAAAAGCTGCTACGGCCGATGGACCGTGTTTTCCTCAAATGGTAAACAATTTTTTGTGGCATTAATTTTCGGCAGGATGGCGTTCCATGACACAAGGCTATCGATTCATAGCAAACTACATTTTCTGAAAGCTTCGTTTCGCGTGAAAACAATGTGAATTGTTTATCGATGCTATTAAGCTTTGAATATTTTTTAAGATAATTAAAACAAGGTGAAAAGCCGATTATACGCAATAAATGAAAAGTAAAATCATAAAAAAACTTGTTCCTACATGTTAATTCGAAGAATTTTGGGAACAATTGAGATTAAATCGTCAATGCATTATTTAACCGATAATCTATCTATTCTATATAGTCTGCTTAGGACTTATTTTGCAATATTGTAATAAAGAACATCTTTTTAAAAAGCTAAATTTTTGGTGTCAGTGAATTTCACATATTTTCAATATTTCACTTTTTTTTCTAAAGTTCAGATTTTCAAATTTTTTTTGATAATGGCCCGATTTTATAGGTCCACAAAAAAAGTAGACTGATCTTTACATACCTCAAAAACGTTCTTTGAGGTTTTGTCAGAACCCTGACGTACCTGGATTTCTTAGAACCCGAAATCAGTGTCCCTTAAATCACATTAAAAACAGCGTCAAACACCCGGTCTCGTAAAAGATTTTTATGGCGTATTTTGAAGTCATGTTATCGAAAAATAAATGCTTGCGGCTTATTGGAATTTATCACAGAATCGTGATTGTGCTGTTTTGGAGCTTGGATTGAGATTCAGTATTTGGAACTGTATTATTTATCAAGTTATAGATAAATTAATATTCAGGAACACATTTTAATTCGATAAATAATCGGAAATTTACGTGGTTGCTATTCGCTAGTAGCTCTACAACATATTTAAAAATCATCTTACCATTTTTTTAAAGTGAGAGAACACTTTTGAATTTCAAAATTAAAAAAAAAAAATATTTTTTAAAATTAAAAAAAAATCTAAAAAAAAATTAAAAATTTTAATTAAATATTTTATGTAATCGAAAAAAAATTTGCGTCAATATCTTTATTCGTTTAAGAGATACGCCCTGTCAAAGAAAAGCCTAAAAATAAAAATAAAATCGATACTTCGATAAATAATCGGAAATTTGCAATAAACATTTATGTTGTTGCTATTGGCTAGTAGCTCTATAACATATGTTAAAATCATCCAAATCGTAGAGGTCGACCTAAGGGTGCCGCTTCACTTATTTTCGCCGATATAGTATGTATATATATACATTAGGGTGGCCATTTTTGCAACATCTCACAACCATAACAACGCCACCCCCTAAAAAGTTTCCATTTTAACTGCATATAGCGCCTGTAAAATTCCGAATGTATTTGATGGTCGCGGTTCATATGAATGCATAAATAGCGACCAAAACGTAATTTTGACAAAGACATGTTCCGACGATAATCGATGGGTAATTCAATTATCGACAGTCAAGTAAAAAAATTATCGAAATCAGTTTAGTATAACCAGAGATATTTGCTCTTAAGTAAAGGCACTTTTTTTTTCTAATTTCGAAAAACAGTTTTTTCAAAATATCTCGAAGCCCGTTTTATGAAAAAAAATTTTTGACTGCATTTTCGGTTTTTGCATGTCATTTTACTATAGAAACGACTGAAACATGTTAAGGATACAACATTTTTTTTTATTTGTAAACTGGTGTAATTAGTCAATTTAATCAATTTTAGAGCCGACTCTATATTTTTTTAAAATTATGTTTTGATAGATATGAGACTTTTTGAACCATAATTTGTTTATTTGGAAATAAGTTTTTAAAGTTTATGTAGCACAATACAGTCAAAAACGGAAAAAGTGCAAGTTATGACCTTTGACCTATTCCCGCGACCATCAAATACATTCGGATCGTTTTTAAATTTTACAGGCGCTATATGCAGGTAAAAAGAAAACTTTTTATGGGGTGGCGGTTTTGATATCGACGGTTTAAAAATCATCCATACCAGCGGCGGCCACCCTAATATACATATGTATATATACAATATGGTCGAGGGGAAAATAGGCAAGGATAATTAGTGTAGGTAAAAATTTAAGAGCTCAAATATGACTATAATATATAAAATTTAAAAAAAAGAAAGGAATTATTCGTCAGCAGCTATTTATAAGTTCAGATGAATCTTGAAAGTAAACTGCGAAAAGAAAAATGTCAATTGCAGTTGACAAATGAAAGCCGGAAGAAACACAACGCAAAAGAAATGTTGACAATAGGTGAAGGGCTTGAGAAAAAACGTAACAAGACAAATGTTTATGTAAAAGACAAATGCAAATTCCTTACACAAGTGTACGGTCACACTGGCAAGGAAACAAAGAGCAGTTGTTAGTGGTTTCTCGAAGTACTCGTATCTGTCATATTGTAACTAAAATTGCTTTTGGCTCTTACTGTGTATTGATGGAGGTAATGTGTACAACATGGAAACCTTTACCTGCCCTACAGCTGATATATTTGTCCTTTGGTCTTGTCCTTGAAATGCAAACAGAAAAAAAAATTTACTAACAGAAAAAACACATATGACAGTACAATGATAAAATCACTTGAAGCTTTTGTTTACCTATGAGGGTGAGCTAATGATGTGAAATTGATTGATTTTTAAAGATGGAAAATAAGTATAAGGGGTGAGTTCTTATAGAAAGTGTTTAATTTGTTGCATAATATAAATATATAGGATTAGTGAATTTATTTTTGGTAACTTTTTAAACTTCGATTTTATGGAAAGTGTTTCATTTCTATTATAGGAGTATATCTGATTAATATATTTAATTGATTTTTACAATACGAGGGAAATTTTTTCGAACGAACTTCCTTTAGAAAACTTAGACTGAGATGACTACGATCTTGACAGTGTTCCCATGACCAAAGCATATGTTTCAAATAAAAGTTCAGTGGTGAACTTTATGTCAACACCATCCAAAATTGACACTAGGAGCGAGATTTGAAGAGCTTGGTGGACGGGACAATCCATGAACTTTGACTACGGTTCTAAAAATACGAAATTAAGAGATGTACTGAAATTTTCTGATGTGATGAGACACACTAAGAACAAAAATGAAAATTGATATATATTCAATGGCAGGGTTTCTAAAAAATTTTTTTTTTTATGAATAATTTTTGTATTTAAAGCATATGCCTGACCTACAACAGGAATTCTGAAGTTTTTAAAAACTACTTAAAAAATTTTGCATTTCTGCTCGACTCAGAACCTTGTCGACGCAAAGAAACACAAACTGTCTTGTAAGATGCTTTAATATTTATCAGTGTGTATATATTTTTTTTGACACTATTTTACTACGAAAGTTTATCTTAACAAAACCAGTAAGCCATACGATACTTCTAAACAGCTGATTATGGTTTCTCTTTTTTAGTCGGGCACTACTGCATCTGTGCATCTTTGTTGAGCATGCTCACTTCGCTAGTCGGGCACTTCTGTATTTCTGCCCGAATTGAGCAACTTAAATAGTTCTTTCTTTCCAAACAACCTGCGTAGTATTTAGCCTAAGAAATGGAGGAGTTTGTTTCTCAAAAAAGTGAACATGAACTGGGACATTCTATGGGGCCATAGTCAAAAAAAAAGCAAGTAAAGAGCTGTAGAAGAGGACGCACTGCTTAAACACTTTAAATCACTCTTAAGGTCTTCGAGAACTGCAGGATGTGCAGACAGGCGTCGTCCTGATCCATGTGGTGTGTACTTTGTGAAGTCTTATTTGCTTCTAGATTTGCAACATCACATTTTTTTTTAATAAAATAAAATTCCACTTACTATTTTACCACAGGGTATAAAAAGTATTGATCCACAATCATAAATTCAAATTTCCTTGCACCTAGTATACAAATATGCAATGTTCATCACAATTTCTATCCAACACGTTGGCAACCACAAAGCCGCTTAAAAACACATCAAAGACCATTTTAAAACCATAATAGAAACGCTTCACAAGATACATAAAGTGGTAAAGGATAACTCCATTCAATACTTGAAAAAGAAAACAAACAGCTCGGAAATTGCATTTGAAATTTAAATGCCTATAAATGCGACAAAACGGCATAAAAAAGTTTTTACCAGAAGAAAAAAAATAAAGTCGTTGGCTTTCCAAGAATCTTGGCAAACTGGTTTGTATAAAAAATTGTTTGTCATGCTGCCACAAGATTAATAGCCACTGTGAAGTTATACCAGAAAAAGAACAATTCCTTATTGCTCTAGGCGGTGCCCGACTGTGGAATACCCTGCATCAGTTTCGTCCAAAAAAACAATACCTTGGGTTTAACCTATTTGTAAAAGTTCGACAAACTGTTTCCAACTGAAAAGATTTTCTAATTTTAATGGATTTTTTAGAACTTGAAAAAATTCGGAGTTAAAAAGGCAAATCTATTGCGGAGTGTTGCTTCCACAAGCAGACGACAACGTTTTATTTATTATGAGAAAATTTAATTTACTTACACAAAATATAGTTCAGATATAAAAATATTTGCTTATAGTTATTTCAACGGATTAACTCTGACAATATTCTGCTATATACTTGATAAGGTCATCCTTAAAAGTGTTACCATCGCATGAAAAAAAAAAAACCAGATATGAATATAATTCGTTTTACAAATTATAAATACATTTTAAAGTATTTTATAGCGTAAGTTGCTAGATTTGTTTTGCCTTAATGCTTTTCCTTCGTGGCACAATCAAAAGCAATTTTGGCTAAGGCCTTGGATTTTTCCATCATTTTTCTTTCAAATGTATGTTGCATAAAACTGTAGAAAAAGCTCTATAAATGCGTCAAATTCAATGCCAAAAGCAAGTTACAGTGACGTAGTTAGGAGGGTGCGACATTTGGGTTAATAAAGTATTTAATAAAAGTACAAAAGTATTCTTACTCTTACATATTAACTAAGATGCCTTTTATTACAAGAACATAACAAACCAAGTTCGAACCTTAAATAATTTATCATAGGTCGATAATATTTATCTTTAATATACAAACATTTTTTTCCGTCCATGATCTTTAAGGATAATTTTAAATTATGACCAGAATTCTAACTTTGCTATAGCAAAGTGCGGTCAAATCTAGAAGTTCATTTCTTTTCCTTGCGGACAATTTTTCAACTAGCTGTGATAAAAAGCAAGCGAGAAAAGAGATCTAAAATTTAAAACAACAGACAAAACTAAAAGACTTGTTAAAAAAAAAATGATTTTTATCTATAAAAAAAAAAAAAAATTATATATAAAATAGTAATACAACAACTTATGACCCATTTTTTTTTAATTCTAAATAAATTCAAACAATTAATATGGCTAGTTGAGAAATACAGTAAACATAAATATATTTAAGAAAATAAAGAATTATTTAATTAGTTTTATATGACCTAGTTGCCTTTAAATCAGTGGTCGGCACGGCCCTATCTCACGTTTATAGGGATTAGCGACGTCGGCACACGTCATGTGTTATACACAAAACGCATGCATGTGTGCGTGCTTTTTGTACTGAAATTTTCTCTGCCGCAGTGACGTATTACGAAGCTGTAGTTGCTCGACGTTGCTAAGCAACAGACACGAAGTTGATGGTGCGTGGCTTCGGCTCTTATTGCTCTGATATTGTTTTCTCTGCTGCAGTGGCAGTAAAGCAGAGCAACAAGAGCCGAAGCCACGCACTATCAACTTCGTGTCTGTTGCTTAGCAACGTCGAGCAACGTCAGCGTCACAATACGTCACTGCGGCAGAGAAAACTTCAATACATACGCAAGAAAAAAATTTAAGTGTATTTTGTGCCGACCACTGCTGAAAGCACTGGCACCTAAGCTGAGAAATTCAAAATGATTTTATAATCGATAACATAATATTTGGATAGGGTTTCTTTGACAAGACTTATATGTATAGTACACGAATAACGATATTTGAAAACTTTTCCTTCAATGAAAATATTATACTATAAACGTTGTCTTTAAAAAAATTGTAGGATTTCAAATACAAAAATTTTTGGAATTTTTTTTTATTCATCAAATATTTTTAAATTAAAAAAAAATAATTCGAAATTAAAAAAATGATAATAGTTTGAAAAATTTTAGAAATTTCCAAAGATACAATGAGTATCATGACACCGTCTCCCGATAATTAAGGCAAAGGTTACAAAATTCTGTTTTTACACAATACATTTTTTAAAATCCTTGAAAACGGTTAAGAAAAAAAAAAAATTTCAGACTGTCGTTCGCCCGTAAGCATAAACAGACGGACCTCGAAGACTATCAGAAATAAAGAACACCAATTTTACCAATTGGAGAACTTCGCGCATAGATATCCACACTATCAAAGCCATGACATTTAAAAATAATAATGAATGGATGAAAATTTCTAAACTTATATATAAAAATGGATTGATTTTAGACACCCTTCCCCATGCTCTTCACCAATATTCCACTTTGTTTTAATAAAGAGCAAGCTAGAGCCATCAAAATGTATATAAAGACTCTTGTAGACAAAAATAAATAAATTATTTTTACTTTGTAAGGATACGAGCGCCCACTTCTCAAATACTGTGGAAATTATGAAGTCCTCGTATCCCGACTGTAATCATCCCTCTGGCACCAATTAAATAAACTACGCCACTGACAAATTTAGCTCGCCAGTTCACGTGCTAGCAAATATTTGAAATAAAAAAGTACCTCAAAATAGTCAGATCCATTGAACAGCGCAAAAGTATGCTACAAATTTATGCATCAGCTTTTATTTTAGAAGCAAATTGGCAAAAGTTCAGCTAGATTTTCAGAGTGTGTATATATATATAGATGTGACTGCGTCTGTGTTCTATTTGGCAACAATTTTAATGAACTTTATTGGCACTACAAATAATGCAAAAGTTTTGAATTATGAAGTGCGGCAAGTAGTTTTTCAATAGTTGCACAAACAGCAGCTGAAATGAATATTAAGTATACGCAGCCGTGGCACTAATTCAATTTTAGCATTACAAACCGCACAGAAATTTATCACATTTCCGCGCTACTTTATATAAGAATATATTGTTTATAATAAATTTCATTTATTCTTTGTTTGCGGACTTTTGCCTTATCCGCTTTTATTTATTCTCTGCACTTATTTCACAGATAAAGCCATAGTTGCGTGCTCCCAGTTCCCCAGTTGTTTGGCTGACTATCCGGATGACTTTCGAGCTATGGTGTTTACACTCGCGTGAACCTTTTTGCTTTTTAGTGTTGATTTTTGCGCTCTTGCATTCAAATTGCTACCCAAGTGAATTATGTTTTGTTTACACAATTTTTATTTTTGCAGTGTATTTTTGTTGCTGTTTTTCAACTAATGGCTAATGGTTTCGAGGGCAATGGATGTTGTTTCTTTGCATGGAACACATTTGCTGGTAGCCAAATTTGCATAGCGATGTGGATATTTTTTTTGAATGCAGCGATAAATTTAAGTGTTTTGTATTGTAGATGGACACTCAAGCTATTAGTTCTAGATACAATTAATGTGTCGATTAGAGGCTACTTTATTGTTGCTAGATACAATCAAGCATAATATTTCACATTTTGAAGCTTTAAAATAACCAGAAGACTGTGACACTAATGACTTGTTGAAACTACGAAACTCCTCATTGATTTTGTTGATTTTTACGTATGTGATAGAGGTACTAGACAATATTAAGCTAGTAAGTTTTTTTTTCCTATGTTCCTATTACTTAACGAGTTATCGATAACTAAATATTTATCCCAAGCGAAGAAGAATTTTTTTTTTCGATGAAAGATGAAACTTCGAGTTAAAAAAATATTGGACTTAAAAAATCTTTTTGAAACATTTCGATTATTTTTCGATATATCGATAATTTAATATTTAGGTAGACTTTTCTTGAACAAGCTATATATCCTAAGCGATTAAAGATATTAAAAAAAGTTTCTATTCATAAAATAAAATGTTTCTTAATTTGTCAAACATTTTGATTATTTTTCGAGAAATCGATAACTTATTATTTAGGTAAACTTTTCTTTGTCAAGCTATAAGTGATAAAAGATCAAACCAAATAGTTTCTATCAATGAAAGATAAAGCTTTAAATCGGAAATAAAAATGTTTCAAATTTTTTTAATAATTTTTTTTAATTCTGAATTTAGAATTTTTTAAATGTTTTGAGCCAACCATAACATTGTCTGCCATTTTAAAATTTTTTCAAAGAGATTATCAAAACTGTTGAAAAGATATCGCGAAAA
The DNA here is from genome assembly GCA_949987675.1 of Chymomyza fuscimana. Classification (NCBI taxonomy): domain Eukaryota; kingdom Metazoa; phylum Arthropoda; class Insecta; order Diptera; family Drosophilidae; genus Chymomyza; species Chymomyza fuscimana. The sequence continues at coordinate 129,242,005 of OX465088.1, read as the reverse complement.
TATAAAATTCGGAATATTTTTTTGACATCGGAATATTTTTATTTTATGGTATTTTTTATAGTTTTTGTAACATTTTTTTTATTTTGTTTTTTATTGTTGTTTTTCAAGAGGATTTAGTATATTTTTTTACATTTTGGAAAATTAATTTTTTGAACATTATCAAAAAAGACGAAAAACATAGACAAATTAGAGTTTATGATTTTTCGAAATACTTTTGGAAATTTGAAAGCTTTTTCAGAATTTTAAATGATTTTTGCATCTGTTAAGAAAATGAGCCTCAGATAGAGTAAATGAAGTTCAAGTTCTACTACGTATCCCTAAGAAAACAAATTAGAATATTCGGTTGAGTTACTTTGTACGTCGGAGTTCAGTAAACCATATCCTTTTTTAATTGTGTGTACAGTGCAAGTCCTCACTCATTGATTGCTTTCATACCGCTTATAAAAAATCGGAATTTTTGTAGAGTTGTTAAAATTTAAATGTATCGTGAATCATAAACTTTTCCAAGACATATAATAATGGTCGATTAATATTAAATTAAGCGTATAAAATGAAAATTTAAATTAAGCGTATGTATATAGTCAAGGCGATAACTCGATAATAGGCGATAATGGACAGTAAAGTCTCCATTAATTACAATTTGCAATTTAAACATGAACGCCAAATTAAATTCACATACAAAAAAGAAATAAAATAAAATTTCAATTTATTTATACTACTCATATGTGTGTGCACAATAAATTTAAACATGAAACAAATAAATCAAGCCGCAAGGCAAATACGAAAGGCGCTGCAATCCAAATGCAATATGCAACCACGTGGCGTATGATTAATGTAATTTCACGTCAAAGTTACTAACGTACAAATAAAAGTTTTTCATAAAAGGACAATACAAATGAAAAAGTTTTTGTTAGCGAACTGTTTATACCTTTGGCTTAAAAAGTTTACTCCTGTGACTTAAAACTTTTTGTCTTAAGATCAAATTTACTGGAAGTGGCATTTCAAAAAATTAACTTTTGCTTAGGTAGATGTTAATTTATTAAATTATTTTTTTTAAAAAAAAAAGTAAAATTATTAATATAAAAAAAAATTTGTTTTCTCAAATGTAACTATTAATTTATTTATTAATATTTTTAACAATAAAAATGTGTTAATATTAACATTCTTAATAAATATATTAAAATGTAATATATATATTTTGAAAAAAAAATAAAAATTTTTCATAAATTTTTTTAAAAAATCATTTAAAAATTTTCGTTTCAATTTTTTTTAGCATTGTTCCACCAAATCGATTTGATTCATATTCACACCAAATAAAAAACGTATAAAAACACGTGATTAAAAAAAAATTGTGATTGGCTTATTTAAGGAATAAACTTAAAAAAAAAAGAAAATTTCATATTTTTTTTTAAGAAAATGTGATGGTTAAAAAAAAATTAAATATTTGTTTTTAAATAGCCCTATTGCCAACTAAGATAAAAAAAAAGTTGGTTCAAAAATTTTCAGAAGTTTAGATACAATTAAATAAAAACGAAAAACACGTTTTTTTTAAATAAAGCCGCAACGCGTTAAGTTTTAAAAATGAAATTTTGCGCACATTTTTATTTTGCCATATGCATCGAACTGCATCATTAGTTTTCAAAAATCGCTGGGGGCAGTTTCCAGTACCTTATCCAGCTAGACCATTTATATGACTCTTAAATAAATATAAAATTAAAAATATTAAACTAAATATTAAAATTCTTAATAAATATATTAACAATTTTTAAAAATTTTATATTTTTCTTAAATAAATATGAATTAATTTTTTCAACAGGAAAAAAGTCAAAAGCCTACAAAAATTTGTGAAATTTTGACACAAAAAATTCTGCACAAAACTTTTCAACATTTTGTTTATTCAAAGTTTTTACATACAACTAACTAAAAACATTGAAAATAAAAAAAATTATGTTGCATTATAAAATACGGACACAAATTTCCAAATGTAGGCAAAAATTTTGTTAATTTTAAACCTAGTTCAATAAAATATTGCCAATCTTGTGCTAAATCCACATAATTTTTTATGCCGAATCTTGTGAGCCTAACAAACAAAGAGAGTTTACTTTTTCACAAAACGTCGTTATCTCCTACTTGGCATCACCTGGTTACCACTAACGGTCATCATCCGATTCTCGAGAGTAGAATATCAGAAAAATATCACAAATAATATTTCGAATAACGATCTTTAACTCGGACTTTTGGAAAAAAGGCGTATAGTATTTATATGTCAGGTTTCTAATTTTCATAAGAAATTAATTTTCTTAATAAATAATATTTAAAAGTGTTACCAGATTCAAATTAAAAAAAATTAATTTTAGAATAAAATTGAATATATATAGGCCACTTTAGTTGACCAACAAACATCTGACTCTCTAAAAGGGCATATATGTAGTATATTCTTAAATATTTACACTAATGTGCAACACAAATAAATTTACACGATTTGTTTTTGACAAATGCGAATTGCATGCAACTTGCTGCAAATAAACAGCAAGAAATTCGTTGCCGTCGTGTGGCAGTCAATTTTGTGTTATATATCAGGGCTGACTTGAAAAGAACTTAGATGTTTAAATAGTATTCTGACTCAAACCATATAATATATAGAGCTCTTGTTAGTTTTACAGCCCGATCAACGGAAACAAGAGTAAAGTCGAAAGAAAGATTTTGTCATATTTTGCCATGTTTTTATACAAACTATTATTTAAATTTAATAATTCTAAGTTTTCTTTTTAACAAATTCTAAACAAAAATATGTACTTGACATCTTCCATGCCAAAGTTAGACGATTTTTGTACGAATTGGTTTGAAAAAGATATTATAAAAAATTGATTAAAGTTTAATCGATGCTTATGGATTTCAAAAACATATAATAATGAATTTTTGTTGAATCTGGATTGCCATGTAAACTCCTTTATGGAATTGTCTTACCAAATGTTTAGGCATTAACATAAAACTTCCTGGAAATGAGCTGGCAGATAGACTAGCAAGGACCGGTGCAGCAACACCGCTAATCGGACCCGAACCATATTGTGGGATTGGTAACCATGTGGTACGGGACCTGTTGAAAATGGAGGAGGAAAATAAACGGCTGCTTCACTGGGCACAGACACCAGGACTTAAGCAGGCAAAAGCCCTTCTCTCTAACTACAACCGCAAGAGGTTCAAAGTCATGATAACTCACGGGAAAAATACTGTGAGGATCCTGACGGGCCTCCTGACGGGACATTATAGGCTCCGCAGCCACTTAAATAAAATTGGCATAGCGGATAGTGGACTATGTCGCTTCTGTAGCATGGAGGAAGAAACTTCAATACATTTACTATGCGAATGCATGGCCGTCATTAACAAAAGAAACAAGTTTTTAGGCATGTACGTTCTCTCACCGGAGATCGTTGTTACCCTAAGTCCAATCAAAATACTGGAATATATGCAGGCTATTGGACTGCTGGGAGAGCTCTGAGCCGTGAAGGGGGTACAATAGATCCATTTGGGTCGCAGTACATCTTTATCCCCATTAATAATAACATAAAACTTCAATGCTAGCTTGTAGAGGTAAAAATTTGATCAACATCTGTTTTTTTTTTTTGTAGTACTTTCTTTATAGCAGGGATCGTAACTCTTATAATTTTTAAAATAAAAATGATCAAATAATTATTATTTATTATAGTGAAGAGTGTCAATAATCGTACTATTTTATGGTAGACAAGGGGCTCCGCACCTGGGAGCTTAACTATTATCATCTTTCTTGGTTTTTTGTTAAGTGGTTTCCTTTCTATTCTTTAATCATCCAGAAGAGCAAATGTGCCAAGTTGTTATTTTATTTTGATGAAACTTTTACTTGACAATGCCCTACTTGGCATCTGGAGGTGAAATTATCCAAATTTGTTACCTAGTGTTGACCTACATCATGAAACTAAACACCATGTATTTGCTCTAGCTCCTACATTTAAGGGTGGTCGTTAGCATGAAATGCTAAGAAAAACCAATCCACGTCCACTTTTTGACTCGCCATACCGTTTCTTGGTACGCCATTTTTTATACACATAACCAAACTTTGATCCCCCATTATTGCTACATCGCTGCTGAACTTTCTAAAATCCGAAAATAAAAACTTTGACCCGTAATTACCGTCACTTGGGTGCGAAATTTTGTAAAGATGAACTACTTTGACCCGCCATAGTTATAAGGCGATTTGATGAAAAAAAATCTTCCCATAGCCGCCATTTTCTCTACTTGTAGGGGGAATTTTTCACAATTTTTCAATGAAATAATATTCTGTGAAAAATTTCAACCTTGTAGCTTCCGTTTGGACTGTGCGTTGATGGCAAACTGTGTGTCCTTCATACCCCTCTTTGGAGCTATTGAAAGAGTTTTCCAAATACCTCTAAGCCTCTAAAAAAAAGAATTTCATCAGAGAAAAGCTCATATAATTCCCATCATTAGGATTCTTATTTAAGGATTAAGTTGGTATATATAACACTTATTATGAACGAACAATTTATTAACATATATCATATTAAAAACCATTTTTGCTTGTTTTTAGTAAAATGTTTTTTTTTTAATTTTTTTTTGCGGCTCGAACCGCCCTATAACTGCAGTGCATAAAAAATGTCTGTAGTTTACAGCCCTGGTACATAGGACTGTTGTGTGTGTGCGTTTTATTTGTGTGTAAATACGCGAATGCCACGTAACCGAAATTGTTTGCCGCGTAATTTGTTACGCTGGGTATGTTATTTGCAACATTGCGCATACGACACATTGCAGTTAAATGCAACCGTGCCACTGAGTTACTCGACATTTGCTTTTTGAAATTGGTAAATGAGGCACGTAACGCTTATTCTATTTACCTTTTATAGCAGTGTATACGATTTGGCCAATTGAGAGAATTTTGTGTCCAATGTTGGTTTAAATGTTCATAAAAGGATGAACACGGGCACAGAACCAATGAACTATCCATCTATCGTGTATTTGGGATGCACAAAGAACAAACATTTTTCCCAAACAGATTAATGCACAAAAATATGTACAACATTTAGGCGCAAAACCGACTTCGATATACGCTTTACTCCAGTCGGTGCCCCAGTAAGCTTGTTTCAACAAAAAATTAACCAATTGGTATGGGTATTAAGGATTTTTCTAATCATTCCAAAATGGGCTCAATTGCCAAATTTTTGAAAAAAAAAAAAATGTCAAGCAATGCTGAATTGATTTGATAATGATAGCAGAAATAACATTTGTATATTTTCCATCGATCTGGCTAAGTATACTTTTTCCGCCTATATAAGGATTGCGTATACTTAATTTTTTGTTTAAGCTTCGTAACATTTGATTGCACACTCGAAAATAAAAACCCAAACGAGCTGAATCTTTGTGCTTCAGGCTAATCAGACACTTATACACACATATTTCTACGGAAAGTGCTTCCTTATCCCAGTTACATAATCTCGGATAAACTTGATATACCCTTTTACTTATGTACATAAAAACATAAACAAAGACTAAAATAGAAATATGTACACACAAATACACTTAGAAAACTTGACAAATACGGAAACTACTTTCAAACAGACCATGTTATAAGCCAAACTAACAAGTTTTCGATTTTAGCCTGCCCAAGGATATTTTAATTTACGGCTGTGTGACCTGTCATGCCATTTGGTTTGTTTGTTATGCAAGCTGCGGGTGAGTGTATATTGTTAACCCTTGTTAGCCAGTGTTTATTTTTTTTTTTGTTTGCTATTCTTTCATTTTTTCAGTGTAACTGTCTTAGGATTTACCAGTTGTAGAAATGTTGCCATGATAGCTTCATCTTTCATATTTGTGAATTTGATAATCCTGGTACATAGCAAAACCGTTTGCTAATTATAGGCATTTATTTACTTCAACAAAAAACATTTAATTAATAGCATAGCAATTCAGTAAAAATTGCAATTTCGTCTTAATTAATTTGAAATTTGAGACTATTTATAAATATTTGAAAATAAAATTAAGCAACATAATTTAAACAGAAAAATACTAATACTAAATAATATTTCCAAAATTAGATACTAGTGCCGACGAGAGGAATTTCGGTCCAGGGACTAAGTATCAGCAATTAATAATTTTATTTAAATACGAATTATTAGAAAATTAAGTAAAAACTCCGGATGTTAAATTAATCAGTGGAGATCGGAAAATTTTACTTATGTAAATTTTATAAATAATTGTAAATATATTATACATTTTCTCTTCTTTAGAATTCGCCAAGGCAATGTAATTATGGTGTTATACTATAGTGTTGTGTAACATGACTGACTTTGATGAGTTAGCTCAGTTGCTCATTTTCAAGTGAGTGAGTAGTCTTGCTCAGTTGCTCAGTTACTCACTCAGCTCAGCTGTTTATTCTCAGCAGTTAAATTATCGATAAATTCAAATATTCTCCAGTTTCTTTGAACACAGTTTTTGTATATAAGGAAATAAACTTAAAAATTAAATAAAAAATGCTGTTGTTTGGTAAAGTTTTTCAATGACTTTTATAATAAGAAAATGTTGATTTTCGCTGGTGCAATATGTGTCGTTCTGGAACCTTACAAGGAAAAATTTTTAATTCAATTATAAGACAAATTTTGTATTCTGTTCGTTTGAAAACAAAAATGAATGTGGCAACTTCACACCACAGAGCAAGTGAGTAGTGAGCAAGTGAGTACTGAGCAAGTGAGTAGTGAGCAAGTGAGAAGTGAGCAAATGAGCCAAAAAGAACAACTTTGCAGAGTTGACTCACTTGCTCACTTTAGTGAGTTGCTCATTTTTGCTCACTCACTCATGAGCAACCCAACACTATTATACTATATGATTTTTTAAGCAAAACTTTAATTAAAAATTAAAACAGGAAGACTTGAAAAAAAAATGTTCATACTTTATTTTCTCTTTACAACAATTAATACAACATGATAATGGTTTTTCCTTGGCATTCTTTTCCTTAAATCCAATATAATTTTTTAAATATATTCATTTTATTTCTCATCTGTAAGAAAATAATTGAAGAATTATTGTCTATCTGGGGTGCTTGTCAATTTCTTTGCAATTCCAATTCTTGGTGCCACAGACATGATTCGCAACGGTTTCAAAATCTTTGGAAAAATTACTTGAGATTCAATTAAATTCAGCAATAAAACCTATTTTATTCAAAGAAACGTTACTTATTTGAAAAGGTTATTCCATTTCCAATTTATCTGTATCTTTATGTTTTGATAAATCTAATGTTTTAATTCATGATTTTCATTTTTACAAAATCTTTATTAAAATCTTTGGTACATATCAGAGAGCTGCACTGAGTGCGCTCGAGCCCCTACGAGTATAACAAGTAAAATGTGAGTGTGAGTAGCAAACCGAAATGAGCTTGTTTGAGTGTCGCGTTCAATGTGAATGCACATGTGTATGCGTGCCAATGCTGCAAATAAAAAAATCGCTGAAACAACCTACCTCATAAACAATAGCAACAAGAATGCAAGTTATGTGCCAAGCAAGACCGACCGTGGCAAACTTCTGTAGGTTACTCGTGTTATACGAGTACATTGTGAGTTTTGCAAATCAACAGCTCAAAAAATACACAGCTCGTTTGTACTCAAAACACAAAAAGCTCGTGAGTCACTTTTGATAGCTCAAGAGATACACATACATGTTTTGCTCAATTGATTTACATTGCTCAAAAGTTTAAGTCATGACTGAGTGCACTCAAAAATTTGTATACTCGTTGCAGCTCTCTGCTACATATGCCATTCTGTGTCAACGTGCAAAATCTTTTCGAGCTAAGGAGTTGCCACCTAGTTGTGGTACTAAATAATAACATTTCGAATTAATTATTTTGGCATATTAATAAATATTTTTGATGTTAAATGAAAGTTAAAAAATGTTTTTTTTTATTTTAACTAAGTTGTCATTATGAAGAGCAATGAATTTAATGGACAGTTAAATAAATAAGTGCTGTGCACTTTTTTCTCCTAAGGTGGCAATGTACTGCATGTTAGGCATTGTTGTGCAAGTCAATAACAGAGCTCGTAAAAAACTGTCAACCCATTTTTCCAATGCGGTCGGGTCACGACCAAAACCGAACAAATAAAACACAAGCTGAGCCGAACACTTTTTTCGTTTCGCTTTTCGGTTTTGTTCCGTGTTTTCGGCTGAGCAAAACAAACGTGTCTCTCTCTGAATAACACTTATGTCGCGACTTTTTGAGCAAGCGCTCACTGAAAAACTGCCTCAGACCGTTTCGTAAAAAGCGTCTCTTGCGTGTGCTTGTGTAAGTCGCCTGTGTTTTACTTCGTGCATTTACATTGACGACTTCGGCTTGCTACGGCCTCGTGTCTGTGTACGTGCACGAAGTAAAACACAGGCGACTCACACAAGCACGCATACATACGCAAAAGACACTTTTGCTGAAAGTCTCAGGCAAAAGTGTCTGGGAAAAACACAACCGAAAAAGAACCGAAAAAATTGATCTTGCTCTGAGCGGAACACTTTTGAACAAAAACACAGTTGAGTGTGTTTTGTCAATTGCTTTTCTCAAAGTTTTTGGAAATGAGTGATTTTTTCGAACACTCTGAAAGTGTTGATGAGCTCTGGTCAATAGTTTAGCAGTTTAAGTTTAAAATGAAAATATCGGAAGCGCAACCTAAGGAGAGAAAAAAGCCAGCTTATGGAAATTTAAAATATTGATTAAATGATTTTAATAAATGAAGTAAGATTTATTGAATCTAGCGTAGTTTTAAATCAGTGTTTGAATTGCTTCAGCCGAACCAGCAAAAGTTGTAAACTTCGTGCTTTGCTTTGCTTTGCTTCGAGAATTGTCAAATTTGAAAAATGAACTGCTGCTTCTGCTTGTGCTTTGTGCAATTTAAGCAGTCGTAGAGTCAAAGCAGTCAAAAATTGCTACTGACCGACTTTGCTTTGCTTCCTCCAGTCGTCAAGTCAGTCGAAGCCGATTGATTTTTGCTTGCTTAAGTCGAATAAGTCGCAGTGGACATCGACTGATTTTTGCTTGCTGACATTGTGACGAAAGTCGAAGCAAAGCAAAATTAAAACTTTTGAATCTGACGAGTGGCGGAAGCAAAGCAAAGTCGGTCAGTAGCAATTTTTGACTTCTGCTTTGACTGCGACTGCTTCAATTGCACAAAGCACAAGCAGAAGCAAAAGCAAAGCAGTGAAGTTTTTTGAAAGTTTTTAAACGCAGGGCAATCCACTGTTTAGGGGCGGTGCTGTCAAATGAAAAAGGTTTCTGTCAAAAAAAACGCATATGTCTCTTTTTTTTTGTATTTATAAACATTATTTGGTATCTTTTATGTCTGACATACCTCACTGCTTTCGGAAACGTTCACTGCTGCAATACGTAAAGAATTAAAACTTAACAGCATATATATATGCAATAAGGACTTTTTTGAACAAAAGTTTTGCATTTGCAACAAAAAAGCTTAAGTAAATTTTAGTTACATTCGCTTTTACAGCACCTTCTGCCAAATCCTTTGGTAATTCAATCTCAATTAAACGCAATCAACTGCTGACATGGCTTTTCACTCCAGAACTTTAATTTTATGCATTTAAGTATAAAAGTTTTCACATTTTATATAAAATGTAAGAAAAAACTAACACAAAGTTGTGCGCCTTAGCTTGAAATGGAAAATCAGTTGGAAAATTTTATATTTATTCTTTAGTCCTTTAGACAATTGTCAAAAAAAGGTTGCAGCTGCAAAATAAACGTGAAAAAAAAACTCCATTGAGACATCATTTTATAAAGTCGACAGAAAGTTTAATTAGCTACAAAAATAGTAACAAAGCAAGTGTGTGAGTCGGGGAGGATGCTCGAAAGTGGAGTACCCTACAAATACTTAAAAACAAATAAAAATTTAGACGTGTGAAAAGGGTTTTGTAAAAATGTCAACTTTTTTTTTGTTCATAAGTGTGTACATGGTTAATTTGGTGGCTCTAGCTTTTTTATTAATTAGAGAGAGATGACAATTTGTTGTACTACTAGTGCAGGATTCAAAACTTTAAACATTTTTTAAGAAACAATAACTCTGTTTGAAATATGGTAGAGAGGCCATGATGTCATCATAAATCAACAAAGGAATAATGCTATTTTTTTTGTAATATTTGATGCCTGCAGCTCTTATAGTTTCCGAAATCGCTGTGTTCATACAGACGGACATGAAGCAATTACTACCCGAGGTTAGGATTAATATTTTTACCCTTTTTCGGCCTTCTGCCTTTTTTAAATAAATTTTTAATTTTCCTTCCTTTCTGGGTACTTGTTATAGCTAACTGTCAACAAGCTTAAGGCAAAGTATTTTATCTTTTTTTTGCCAAAACTTAAATTGATTTTGAGCAAGTTTTTATCTTCTTTAAATTCGCCAAGGGCAAATGGACTTGTCCAATTTGCAACTTAAATACAAAACTCAAACTGTGCTTGAAAGCAGCCAAGAACCCAACACTTTATGCTTTTTATTTATGTTTTTTCCCATAACCAAGTCCAAGTTTGTGGTCAAAAGTTTTCAACAGCTTAGCCACGAAATTTCGATCTTTAGGGCAGTTTATAAATTGGAAACTGTTACAATTAGATAAACTTGTTAGTTTATTTGTTTTCTTTCGGATACTTGAGCGCTCGGGCACTTGAGCAGGCTAATTTGTTGCTAAGTTGAGCTGACCTTAACCGCAATACGTATACGCAATATATATGCTTGCAATATAACGTATACGTATAAACACTTTAATACTTTTTGTATGCTTTAACAGCGAATTTTTTTCCTTTTTTTTTAGTACACAATTCAAAATATTTGATATGCATTGTTAAATAGTTATGTTCAACTATTATACTTCAGTTTTTGCTAATAAAAATAAATATTTTATTTGCTGCATGCCAGTCAATTTACGTTATGCACATAGTATTTATAAACACTGCAGTGTTATTTAAACTACACTAACTATCATATTTGGGTATTTTAAGTTTTCTATTTATCATAGAAGTATTAAAAAAGATGGAAAAATACATCGAAGATTCCACAATTAAAAAAATGTAAATCAGACAAAAAACCCCAAAAAGGAGTGCATGAAATATTACGTATACGTATAATCATTTTAATATTTATACCCTGTACCGTATGGTACAGAGGGTATATTGTGTTTGTGCAAGCCGAAAATGTATGTAACGTACAGAAGGAGAAGTCGGAGACCCCCCAAAGTTATCTAAAGTATGATCGGGGTGACTAGAGAAGTCGATGTACCCATGTCCGTCTGTCCGTCCGTCCGTCTGTATGAACGCCTAGATCTCAGAGATGGTAAGAGCTAGAGCAACCAAACTTTCAGATGAGATCCCTTATCAAGCCATAGGAGACAAGTTTATTTTATTTTTTTGATATCGGGACTACATTATATAGCTCCCATAGGGGTGTTTCAGAGGACCTCGAAGGAAAGCAAAAGTTTTAGATGGATAAATCGTTTGCTTATGAAGATATCATAACCAAATTTGGCAATCGGAAGTTTTTTAGAAACCCCCAGCACTGTACCAAATTTTATCAAAATCGGTTGACTATATCATATAGGTCCCATAGGATCGATCGGTCGAAAATTTGTTTTTTGTACAAAATTCGTTTTGTTTCGTTTGTTTGTGAAGATATTGTAACCAAATTTGGCATTAAGAAGTTTTTTAGAGTTCCCAAGCACTATACCAAATTTGATCAAAATCGGTTGACTATATCATTTAGCTCCCATAGGGCCGATCGGTCGAAAAAAACGTTTTTGATTAAAAATTCGTCTGTTTTTGGTTCATTATGAAGGTATCATAATCTAATTTGGCAATCAAGTGTCTTTTGGTGTTCTTAAGCAATTTACCGGATTTTATTGCAAGCAGTGGTACAGGGTATCCCAAAGTCGTCCGCGCCCGACTTTAACGTACGCCATCTTTTTTGTTATAAAAATATATTCTCATAAAAAAACAAATCCTGAAAATTTGTTTGAAAATAAATAAAAAAAAACAGTTTTGTTTTATATTTAATTTTAAGAGGCGTTTTTTGTAAAATTTTATACCTATACTTTTTTTGATAAGCGATGCTTTAAAATATAAGTATGTTACTAAAAAGTTCCCTACTCTAGTCTACTCTATAATTAATTTTAATGCTTTTGAGAATTAAAGAGAACAAAATTGAATTAAATATATTTATAACTTATCTACTGCAACTTTTAAAACCGTTTTGTTTATTGTATAGTTTGAAAAAATGTATTATCGTCAAAACATTCCAATGTTGACTAAAAAATTTTAGATAACTTTAGTAACATCCAAAATTGAGCTTTCTCAGGACTATTTCTTGTTTTTTATGTAGTCTTGTAAGTTTGTGTACTCCATTGCTTGTACTCAAGGATTATTTAGGAATACCAAAATACCCAGACAACAGAACACCAAAAACAGACACTTAATTTTAATTATAAACAAATGAATTTTGTACGCCTTTTGCTATAAAGATTCATTTCTTGTAAAAATTGGCGGATTGATCATTATTTGACTTGGTGCTCTTTAAAACATCGATTGACTTGTAATCTTAAAAAAAAATTATTTTCTATTATACAAAATTTATTCCAATTTTCCTGAAATTTTCATAAGTGCTTTCAGAAAAAATGGTTCTGAATATTGATTGTAATTTTTAAAAAAAATTTCTTTTGTTTATAATATAAAAGTTTTTCCATTTTTGTTTGCAAATGTTGAAAAACTTTTCCTTCGTTTTAAACAAACTTAATTCAATTGAATATTCAGTGAATCAGTAAATATTCCAATATTCAAATTTTTAAGAAAATAATCTTTTGTTTAGCCAAGTTTTCACAACTTTATATAAACATTGAGAAACTTTTTCTGCTTTTTAAATAGACTTATTTTCAGTCAATTGATTGTCTACGCCAAAGTTATTTCAATTAAAAAAAAATTATAAAATAATTATGAAATTTAATTAATATTTAACCCTCCGTCGGACACATATTTTTAAACCTTCGGACGGACACATGATGCCTGGCTGGACCCCTATGTATTTACATATATTTATATGGGAATTTACCTCATGTTTCGGATCAATTATATACCAACGAGGGATATTTTCTTAAATAATCACCATTCTGTATCGATTTGGGATATGTTGAGCTACTTGCCTGAGGAAATAAATACTCGAAAAAAATATTTCGATTTGGAAAAAAATACTATTCTGATTAAATTCAATGTTCGAACGAAAGTAAAGCTTATCGCCTATACACAGTAAAATCGCTTATACTTACTTTGTATGTGTTCCTAAGACTCCATAAATGAGCTGGCCTTTCATTATAAAATACATTAAAATCCCTTTACTTTCGTTCGAAAATATTGAATTTTAACAGAATAAAAAAAAAAAAAAAAAAAAAAAGAAAAAAAAAAGTGTTTTTTTCCGAATCCAATTTTTTTTCCTAGTATTTATTTCCTCAGGCAAGTCGCTCAACATATGCAAAATCGATTTAGAACGGTTAGTAATTAAGAAAATATACCTCATTGGTATATAATTGAACCGAAACATAAGGTAAATTCCCATATAAACGTATTTAAATACATAGGGGTCCAGCCAGGCATCATGTGTCCGTCCGAGGGTAAACTTTTTTAAATCCTCTTTTTCGTCCGTTTTAAGGACTTTTTGATATTTCTACTATACATGGATCGATAGCCAATAACATTTTAGGAAGCTACATGGAAGCGCAAGTCGATATCTAAATTGGAAATACTTTGAATTAAAGGTCGAAAACAAAATAGGTCTGGCCAGACCCAGGTGTCCGACGGAGGGTTAACAAACTTTTTTCCTTCAATCTTTTTGAATCATTGCATTTTTTTGAAGCCGATCTCTTAAATTCCTTCTACAATTTCATTTATTAATAATAAATATTGTATTTTATTTTTTTAAATTTTCATGACAGTATTACAAGTGCATTAAACAATAATATTGACTTACAATTTTTTAAAAAGTTATGCTCTATGTCAAATAACGTAAATAAATTGACTTAGAAAAAATTAGATGGATTTTTGCAAAATTATAATAATTTTTTTCACATTTATGAGAGGGGGAAGGACTATAGCCACAGCTTGTATAGTATGTTAAGAATGACTGTTCATAGTAATATTTTATAGCGTATATGACCTTTAACGTCCAATGTTAGTTTTCGCCATTTTGTTTTTTTGTATTTTTAATATCTATGGCGAACATTTTCTGACAGTTGACTTTTTTATATATACATCGACATTTTCTTATGCGTCATGCAGCTGACACCCAAAAAAATAGGGGAAAAACGTTGCAAACTATAAATACAATTTTCTATCAGCTGACAGCTTTTCACAGCTTTAAATTTCCATGTCAGATACACACCCATACACACTCACATACATTCACATACACAATGTAACTACATTAAACCATAGAAAAAAAAGTTAAAATATACAATGGACCCAAAAAAAATGGCGCATAAAAAATGGCGCGAAAATCTGTTGGCAAGTCATCAACAAAACTAACGCATTGTTTTAACTTTTTTATAGTATGTATAAAAACATATATTTGGAGATAAAATTAAAACCTTGAAACCATTTTACCTCGAAATATATATTTCAATTTTATTTGTTTCCTGTTTGTGGGTTGGTTTTTTTTCAAGTTTAATTGCCAATTTGAAACTAATTAGCAGATTTAATTTATAAAAAATTTAATAATGTGTGCGAATTGAATATATATATAATCACTTTTTGGAAACAAAATTGAGATTGTAGCTCCGTTGCAAATCAAGTAAAAACCATAGTAAAAATAAAATTAACCTACAAAGTCTTGATTGCAAAAATATGAAAGATAGATACTTTTCAAGCATTAAAAAACTTTTTAATAGTGTGAATTTTGGTCAATGCAATATTAACGAAGTTCTTAGAGATGAAAAAAAAAATTCCTTTGTGTATGTTATCTTAAAAATTCAGATGAGATATCTAACAATTTGAATCTTTCGGACACCATATAATACCTTCTCGGAGCTGAAGGCCTTAGCAGCCAGTGCTCCCTCACGCATCTATATAATAATTATAATAATAAAAGATGGCGTACGTTAAAGTCGGGCGCGGACGACTTTGGGATACCCTGTACCACCACATTGCAATCAAGTCCGATATATTGCTTACAAACTCCAAAAGATATTTCTTTGCCAAATAAACGAAACACAACGAATTTTGTTCAAAATACGTTTTTTTGACCGATTGGTCCTATGGGAGCTATATGATATAGTCAACCAATTTTGATAAAATTTGGTACAGTTTTGAAGATCTCTAAAAAATTTCTGAATGCCAAATTTGGTTACAATATCTTCACAAACAAACGAAACACAACGAATTTTGTGCAAAAAACGTTTTTTTGACCGATTGGTCCTATGGGAGCTATATGATATAGTCAACCGATTTTGATCAAATTTGGTACAGTGCTTGGGAACTCTAAAAAACTTTTTAATGCCAAATTTGGTTACAATATCTTTACAAACAAACGAAACACAACGAATTTTGTACAAAAAACAAATTTTCGACCGATCGATCCTATGGGACCTATATGATATAGTCAACCAATTTTGATAAAATTTGGTACAGTGCTGGGGGTTTCTAAAAAACTTCCGATTGCCAAATTTGGTTATGATATCTTCATCTTCAAACGAATTATCCATCTAAAAATTTTGCTTTTTTTCGAGGTTCTCTAAAACACACCTATGGGAGCTATATAATGTAGTCCCGATAAAAAAAAAATAAAATAAACTTGTCTCCTATGGATTAATAAGGGATCTTATCTGAAAGTTTGGTTGCTCTAGCTCTTACCATCTCTGAGATCTAGGCGTACATACGGACAGACGGTCAGACGGACAGACGGACATGGGTATATCGACTTCTCTAGTCACCCCGATCATACTTTAGGTAACTTTGGGGGTTCTCCGACTTCTCCTTCTGTACGTTACATACATTTTCGGCTTGCACAAACACATACGGTACAGGGTATAAAAAGTGGTTAATATTAAAATGTTTTCAATTCGTGACGTCACTCAAATTTTTTTTAAAAATTTGTGATTAATAAACTTTAAAAAAAAAATAAAAATTTAACACAAGAAAAACAGTGGCATTACCCAAATTTCCATTAAAAATTAATTATTTATAACTTTCCATTTAAAAGTAATAACTTAATATTAATAGTTTTTTTTTTAAGATAAAACTCAAGAATTCTTGGCTTCAATGTTGAAAGCTTTATATTGTAATAGTGAAAAAAAACAAATGTCAACCTTTTTTTATTGCTGGGTGGAAATTTTCTTAAGATCGCTTGGGAAATTCGGTAGTACACATAATAAGCAAATGTTACCAAATACGAATCCCTAGAACGTGTGTAGCCGATCTGACATTTTAAAAAACGCTTGATTTGCTGTCAAAATTAAGTATTCGATAACGATATTTTTATTTTCGATATATCGTCAATTCGATATCAATTTATTTACCTAAAACAAGAAAAAGAAATATTTTTTTGAGCCGACTATAACAGGAAAATTGGTTACAGGGTATTCTTCTGTCGCGTCTCCGCACTGTTTCGACTTCTTTGCTGCAAACCCGTTTGAATAGATTAACGAATTTTCCGCTTAATAAAAATAAACAGCTTAAACACCACTACATGAGCACAAAAACCCATTATATTCATTGTACCGAGTTTCTTAATATTAAAAAAGTACATTTTTAATATACTTCTTCGCATGAATTAATTAGCTCCATACATGTTTGTGCTTTGTTTCTGGCGACATATTAAAACAAAAAATGCCTTTTAATAACAACAACCCATATAGAATATTTACAAAAAAAAACACCCTCCCAACACACACACATATATAAATTATTTATTACACGCACATTATCATTTTAATTAGTAGTTAATAACTTTTTATGAGACAAAATTAAATTAAATCTGTGCGCAGGTCTGCTTATAAGATACACATACAAGCACACAAACACAGACACATACTCACACACATATGCTTTTAAAATCGTGCACACATACTTAGGCTGATATACGACGCACAGTGGCACGGCAGCCGCAAAAGCGTTGCAAAAATCGATTTTGCGATGTAACCATTTTCTAAATGTAATACATGCATCTGATTTAGAATTTCCCAGGGATCAAGAAAATAAAAATTTTATTCAATTCGGATGAATAGTTTAGTTGCTACAGCCGCTCAAAGTGGAGTATATTTTCAACTTTGAAAAAAATCGCAATTTTTGGAATAAAAATTCGTGTTTAAGATTGTTTTGTGGTAAAACTACGCAACCAATCCCTATTTTCTTAGTTTCTATAAAAAGGTACATGAAATTTAAACATACAAGAAAAAAAAAATGACTTCATATCTTTTATGGGTTTTTCAATACTTCCGTTTAACTGAACCACTATATTTGGACCACTTTTTCAACTTTGGAAGAAAATATTTTAAATTACGCAGCTCTCAGATATCGTATCACCATACATGATTATTTTCAAGCCTGAACGTTTTTCTTTCAAATACAATCTAACGACGCCCCAGTGGCGTAGCTAGTTGTTTGTGATAGGGGAACTGGACTTTGCGTTGTTTTTCAGGCTGCTTTATGACCTCGAAAAATAAGAAATTCGCTCACAAGTTTAAGTCGTTAAGAAGATCCAGAGATCATTTACGAAGAAAGTTTACTTAATATATAATCTATATCTATCTAGAAATATTTTTATTTATTCTCATATCAAGGCTCTTTTAGAATCAATCCAATACAAACATCCAAACAAATTGATTAACCAAAATCTAAAAACTTTTTAAAATTTTAAAAAATTTGTATTTTTGTGTTTTAGGCCAGAACACCTTTTAAATTTAAATTTTTATGAATTTTCTCAGATGATTAAAATTATTCTTACATTGCTGAAATAATTATATTCATTTGTAGTAAGAAATTTGCGAATTTATGAAAAAAATGGAACAATATTTAATTATAATGTTATATTAAAAAAAAAAAATTATGTGGATCTTGACTGAATAAAGTCAAATCCCAATAAATTATTATAGATAACTTAAAGCTAGATCCTCGTCTCTGCTCTAATTATATGTTTGGTTGTAACTCAAGATTTGTAGGATAAACGCATTTAACATTTGGAAAACATTTAAATATTAACATTATTATATGAAAAACCATTTTCTTAAACAAATTTCTTTCATTACCATGGCTACTTTTTTAGTTCTTTTCAAAATTACGAATTTTAAAGGGTAAAGCTTCATTTTAATAATTCAAAAATTTTAATTAAAATATAAATATGTAGCTTTTAGTTTCTTAATCTCTTTTTTATTTTTTTTTTTTTTATTTTTAAGGTTTTTATTCAAATTTTTCCTTCAAAATTCAATTTTACATAAACACAAATTTACACAACACAATTTTTCACACCTTAGTTGTAAAGCTTTTCTTTAAGCTAATCTCTATTAATTATATAAATAAACTAATGTATAAATATGATGATGAATAAAATTAAATTAAATAAATATGTAGCTTACAATTATAGAAAGCAATATAAAGTTTAGAAAATGGTAGAAAAACTAATAGAACCTAAAAAAAATTTTCGCTTAAAATATATAATTATTATATTCATTAATTAATTTAGCTTAATTTAGTATGTATTTTTAATTAACTACAAACATTTTTTTCCGACTTCGAATTTTAAAAATTTTACTTTTAAGTTTAATAAAAATCGAAAAATTTTTATTTTAATTTTTACTTTTGTTGATTTTAATATTTCAAGCCATAAAAACTAAGAAAAAAAAAATGTAATTTAAAATTAAAAAAACATTTATTTTGTAATTTAAAAAAAAAATTATCTTCTAATTTTTAATTTTAAAAGTGTTATTTTTAATTTTAATAATTTTAATTTAAAATTAAACCAAAAATTTCATATTTAACTAAATATTTAAAAACATAACATCTTCGCTATCTTTTGCAAAAAAAAAAGACAATCTATTAGATACTTATTTATTAAAAAAAAAACTTTTTTCAAAATTATTTCAAAATCAACAAACAAAAGCCAACACTAATTTTTAGTTTCATTCTTAGTAGGTTTTAGGTAGCTAACGTTAAGTTGCTATCTATTTCTCAAAAATAATCAGCCCAGCATACATGCATTTTAGGAGAAAAAAAAAGGTCTTAACCTAACTTTAATACAAAAATATTTTTTCATCCAGCTAACTTAAAATTTTATGGGCGCTATTTTGCCAAAAATTTTGTAAACTTGTCGTGATTGGTTTATCAAAAAATGTAAACGTTCTATCTTTTTTTTTCTTTGGAAATTTAGAGGGTTACGGCACTTTTTTTCTTGATCTATCTTATGGATTATTTTTGTTTTGCTAGCGAATAAAATTTGTAAAACAAAATATTATTAATTTTCCGACTGATCTATCAGTAAATTGACTACAAATTTTACTCACCCCAAATCCCTCTCACCTACTCCACTGATAAACACACATGCCGTATTAAAAGGCAATAAAGCGTGCATAAAATCCGTACGACAAAGTTAAAAGCTGCACACAACGTGACTTATTAAAAACCGCGCTTGAAACCCGCCACTTGCTTCTTTTTTCTCTGGCCTTGCCACATGCAACCTTGTCTGATGCAATTCTGGCTAACTATTTTACCATGGGCCAAGTTTTTAACATTATCCTTACACTGGTCCATGCGTGTAAGTGTATCTGTGTGACTTAACTCGTATAGACTGTCATAAATCTTTTGCAGTTACGCTTAATTCTCTGTTTTTGTTGTAAACTGAATTTTTGTTCTTGAAAATTGAAAATTTTTTTACTTAGCTTAAATAACAATAAGCTATACAAAAATGCATGTCATTGTGGAATTTTTCATTACATTAAGAGCTGAAAAAATAAAAAATGATAACAAGCTGAAACTTTCGATAACAGGCAAGCAGCCATTTTGTTAGTTGGGAAATTGTTGATTGTTTTGGCATATTTTATAGTATTTTTTAATGGCAAGAAACATTAAATTTCAAAATGATGGGATGCCAAAAAAATTGGAAAATTTAGAGAACGTAAAACAACAGTTTATAAAAATTTAAATCAATAAGCCAAACTTTAAATTGCAATTAAATTAAACACAAATAAAAGTTTTCTTTGATCTAAATACGAATTCAATTAAATTTGTGCTCATTTCGACAAAAAAAAAAAAAAAAAATGTCTTTCTTGCTATGTTAGACACATATGTGACATTTAAGCTGCGTTCACACTATCTAATTTATACGACAGAAAGTTGTACAACTTGCTGATGACTGTACATGGCATGACATGACATATACATACAAACTCATTCTTAAATTTTTTTTGAATTTCTATGAAAAAAATTCAAAATATAAATTTTTTGAAATAGGTATAAAAAAATGTTTCTTTTCTTTGACGCCATTATTTATTTAAAGGCTTTAAATTAAAGCTTGCATAAAATGGGGATAATTATTCCATTGAATTTTTCACAATATTTATTAAAAAATTCAAAATTTTAAAAATCACGACGGGCGGTAATTCAAAAATTACTATCTTAAAAAAAAACAATAATGCAACTCTAGAAAAATCCTTTATGTACTATATTTATTATACATACATCAAATAAGCTAATCCTACAATATTTTAAATCGCCCAAAAAACCTTTCTTAAATACCTCTAAAAAAAAAAGAAAAAAAAAACCGAACTAAAAAGTTCAAATAAAATTCAATCGATTGAATAAATACAACCTAAGATTTTTTATTTTAGGTAAACACATAGCCTTGCATCATTTTTGCTCAAAACTTATAGATACTAACAAAAAATTAGAATTTCTTTAAAAAAATTAAAATAAAAACTGCGCGGCATAAAATTTTAAGATCAAATCATATGTTTGATTTGAAAACAATCGTCCGTCCATAATGAGAGAAAGGCATTTGCTTACTTCTCCCAAACCCTTGTTTACCTCTTTTCGGACTCGCTCATGCTCCTCCTGAGGTGTGGGTATGCGATCTCAGCATTCTTCTGCAGGCATTCCGATTCTGGATCATGTGATCGCTGAGACCCATTCGTTGCTGATGTTTTTGCATTTGACCCATCCACGTATTTTTCGGTCTGCCTGCCCTACGGCCGTTAACTGGAACAACGGTAAGTATTGCCTTCTTCGCGGGGTTCTCCGGCGGTCGCCTTTGAACATGGCAATACCAACGCATCTGACCTACTTTGAGCGTCTCAGTGATAGGCTTTTTAACAAACAGGCTGCCTCGGATGTGTTTGCTCTTAATGTGATCAAGCTTGGTCACACCCGCCGTCATCCTTAGCATTTTCATCTCAGTCGCAGATAATTTACTCTCGTACGTTTTGTACATCGTCCAACATTCGGACGCATACAAGAGTGCGGGTCTAACGACTGTCGCGTACAGCTTGCCTTTCAATTTCCGTGGCATTTTCTTGTCACAGAAAACGCTAGAGTTTTCTCGCCACTTCATCCACCCAACACTGGTGCGATGTTTGATGTCATCATCGCATGTAGCTTCGCTATTTACAACTGAGCCTAGGTACTTAAATTTGCTGCCAATAATCAATTTTTCCCCGCCTATATAGATATCCGGATTTGGTCTTTCTGGATCTGAAAAATGACAGGGCAACAATTCTGTCTTTTTTACACTTATTTTCAGTCCATGATCCGTCAATATCTTATCCCAAATTGATACAGCATTTTGCAGGGCTACGATATTGGTGCTACCCAGAATTACGTCATCTGCGAAAAGGAGGGATATTTCAGTTTCGTCGCCGATTTGTTTTAACAAGTAGGACATGATGATATTAAACAGCATAGGACTCAACACACTGCTTTGGTGGACTCCCACCTTAACACTGAATTCGTCCGACTCGCCAGCTGTACATCTGACTTTAGTCCTGGCGCCATCATACATGTCCATAATCATGCGGACGTAAACTTCTGGTACATCATGTGCTCTCAAGGCCAACCAAATTAATTCACGAGGGACTCTGTCGAAGGCTTTCTCCAAGTCGATGAACACAAGGAACAGGTCTTTTCGGGCGTCCCGGTGTTTTTCCATCAGTATCCGAAGACACTGAATAGCATCGATTGTTGATTTACCTTCCACAAAGCCACATTGATTGTCTTGCAACCTTATAATATTTTTAAGTCGGTTGTTTACCATTCGCTCGTAAATTTTTAAGGTGTGTGATGTTAGTTTTATTGCATGGTAGTTGGTAAGCTTACGGGAATCCCCTTTATTTTTGTAGAACGGGAGTAGATAGCTTTTCCTAAACGCATCTGGCATTGGGCTCCCACTTTTTATTTTGTTGTAAAGAGCGGTGAGCCATTTCAGCCCACAAACGCTCGTTTCCAGCCAAAACTCCAAGGGTATTTTGTCTGGTCCCACAGCCTTACCGCGTTTCATCTCTATCACCGCCTGCTTTACCTCCTCCAAATTAAAGTCAGAGACATCGGAAAGGTTTAGCTCTACATTTGGAAAAGCTTCCCTAGGAAACTCTTCGTTAAGCAGCTCACCAAAGTACTCGAAGTGTCTGGCACATATCTCTTTGTCGTCGATTATAAGGGTGCCTTGCGAATCCTCGATATATTTCGGAGCTTCTATTTCCCGTGCATTTCTTTTCCGTTGCGCCGCAATCTTGTAAATTCTGGCATTGTCCCTTGGTGTTTCTCTCGCATGCGAATTTTCGTTTACAGCTTGGCTTTCTAGTTCTTGATAGAACTGCTCTGCTGCTTTCGCTCTTGCTTGAGCCACCATTCGTTTCACATTTTTGCGGCATTCTTCATATTCAGCACGGCAGAAAGGCATTTGCTAAGAAATACATTTTTTTTTTAATTTTACACAAAAGTTATAGAGTTACTTTTAATTTCATTTACATTTCAAAGCACTTTTTACTTAAACCAACAACGGTGATAAGAATCAAATTTTTTTGTAAAATCGGTAAAAGATGTTGCATTTAAAATCTATCTGAATTAAGACTAAACAAAAAAAAAAACTTCGTTTCTGACTTATTCTTATGTCAAGAAAACTAATGTAGCTAATATTTAATAATTAAAAAATAATAATTGTTTATTGTTTGTATTTTGTTAAAAACAACCCACTGGACAACATTTTTTTTTTTTAGTACTGATTAAAAATTTTCCATAATTTTTTACAGCATAGCTTACTTAGTCCAGTAAATATATGCTCAATATTTGCAGAATCACCCAGCCAAGCGAATAGGCAGCGAAGCCCCTTAGTTAGTTTACTATTATTTTCTTATATCGTCTGAACGTAGCTTGAAAATTGCTTAAGAACATTGTCATTGTGCGCTTGTATATTTCTGCGTGTGTGTAGCTCTTTGTGTTGAACTTTAATTACACACAAATGTTTATTTACCCAAAACAAGGCTATCAGTATGACAAACGTGGCCTAAACAAAAGAGCAGCTGCAACAAAAACAACAATTAGTGTAAGGAATATTGTAAGTAACGGTTCAACTGTCTTGACCTCATATCATTATTAATTATTCAAATTGTTTTAGGTTGTAAATATGCCAATTCGATAGACGTGCAAGGAGCAAGAATTGGCCAAGTTGCTTAAAGGGTGACCCATTTCCGATATGTATGCGATTGTGTGTGTGTGCGTCGGGTTGCATAATAAATGACTCTTAAATGTTGCAGCATGATTTGCATTTGGCAAATTAGCAAAAGTTAATGGATATAAATGAAAAGTGAACTAAGTGAATTAGCCATTGATTATTATTTACTGGTCATTAAATCATAAGGTTTCCTATAAGTTTCTTGATGCAAATCTACAGTCAAACTTGACAATAAATTACAATAGTCTTGGTGTTACATCTTGCGACTTGCATTGGTCCTATCCACATTTGGCATGGACGATTAGATTGTCGAATGCTTTGCGAGTTCTATTGTAACGCCATCTTTGCCATTTTTTCGTCCTCTCGGTAAAAATTATGGCCTATTGTCTTTTAAGCCAACAAACTTAAATGTTGATTAGATAGCATCAACTATCTTTATCTATCTTCTATCTTTAGTTGTCCACTGCTTGGCTCGGTCTTTAACTATAGAGACCTATACCTAATACAAGCAGCTTTGACGTCAAGGCCAGTGATGAGCAGACAGAAAGTCTCCAACACCTGTTATGCGACTGCTTCTTTGAAAATCTGGGTTGTCGCGCAAATCTACCCTTAACGATCCTGGATCCTTTTATCAAGTCTCCAGCAGCAACAAGGGAGCTCACCAGCTCGTCTTGTAAGACCCGTACGGTAGATTGTTGTTTAGTTTCACGCTCATAGGCATAAATCCGTGATTCATTACAGTTCGATCTTATAAACGTATTTTGAAGAATCGCAGCCAAACGAAACGAATCTTTTTTTTAGCAATCGTACAGTTGTGCGGTATCCAATGCGAGCAAATCTTGTTGGCTCCCAAATGCTCTTGCAATATTGATTACAGGCAGGTTTGCTCAATCTCACAATATATTACATAACGATATTGCTTTATCATTTCGTCCACGACATCGATTTTCTGAGATTGCGGCCGATTTTGGACGGCACTCACGAAACTCGACGCAATTCGGCAGACCAGCGTTCTTCAGTTTTATCACCAAAAATCGAAAGAAGTTGATTGTTGTACTTTTGATGAGACAGCCTACGTCGGAAGTCCCAAAAAGTCATATCACGGAAATGCTTAAAATTCAATTTCACTTTTTCGCTGAGACCAAATCGAGCCTTTTTAAAATATAGAAAAAGTGCTACTGACCAACGAATGAAAATGTTAAATTTCATCTGGAACCATTGACCCCCATATGGTCTTACCTCCAGAGCAAAACTTTAAATGTTCTTCAATATTTTGATGTTATGTATAAAAGTTGACGTAATTAGTTCAAATGAACTGCGGATTCGGACTCCGCGTCCTGAGAAACACATTGTAAGCTTAGTCTGGTTAGCAAAAGCGTTTTTCAATTTTTTTATTTTTTTTATTTTGGTATTAATAATTTAATTTAATAAATTTAGATTTTTATCTAGAAAATTAGTTCTACAAAAATCAGTTATTAAGAGATCAAATAAGCAGTGTACATGACAAAAAAGAGCATTACGTACCCATTTTTTATAAAGCAGCTCGTTATAGAGAAGTTTGACTGTATTTAAATACTTTTTTATTTTCCATGCATAAAACATTTCAAAACATTTTACTAATATTCCCATAACATTGTACAATAAAATGTCAAATATATATATAAATACGTCAACCAAAAAATCAGTGTGGTACCGATTGTGTTCGTATGCGTGAACGTATCGCGATGAAACTTGCACTATGTGATAGCCACACCTCATACGGTGTGCACAATGTAAGTTTCACCTCGATATGTTGAAATCATGCAACATTAAAATGTATCATGAAAGGGGGAATTACAGCAACAGCAACCCTTGAATAACAATTCACTTTCAATATTTGATGGCATTAATTCTTTGTTGCAACTGGATGAAGGTTATAGAGTTTTAAAGTACAGGGTATTTTAAAGTCGGGCTGCACCATTCATGCATGTATTATGAATTTAAAGAAATTCACAGGGGATAGTATGATCGGGATGATGTAAATTGAATAAAGAAGACCCGAAGCACGCAAATGGCGAAGCCCCCTAGTATTTATATATACTTTCGAAAAAAAAACCATATCCTTTGTATTCTTTGCAAAAAAATACTGAAACACCAATTGTCTCTGCAATATATGATAGTTTTTTAAATAACAATTTTTAAAAGGTATCAAATGACATGTTCGTCGTCAATTGATGTTCTAGGACGTCTCGTATGTAACTATCTTTAACGCCTTCTGGACTGAATATTCGCTAAAATTGTTTTTGAAAAAGTACCATTTTTTAGCCAGGTTTTCGAAGTTATCGTTGTTCACAGTAGCACTCTTTAAGCTGGGAAATTTGGCCCAAAGCCAATTTTTTTTTTTCAATCTTAAAATTTATTGCTGTTTCAGCTATTCTTAATATATTCCGAGTCGATGGCCTTGTTGCTCGCACTCTTCCCTTAATATTAGATTTAGTATTATATACTTGGTCTAATGTAAATAAAAAAATATATTACTTTTCTATAAACTATGAACACTTCGGGAGATACAGCCACAAATTACAAAATACAAACCATTTTTTGCTTTTTCTGTTTATGAAGGTATATAAGGACATAAATTTACAAAATATCTTACTCGGGGATACCAGCTCCAAGACCCCTCGAAATATTTCTTATAATAAAATAATTGTTTTTAACCTAGGTTTAAAGGCCCGATACACTGTTATGAAAACCGTGGAAATAAGGGAAGTGCGACACACTTCTTTTTTAAAAGATTATACATCGTGCAGGTAGAACTCTTCTCATTTTAAATTTTAATTATTGCCGCTCTTTTGGCAGCTCTTGACCAAAGCATAAGACGGTTATCTTAGCTAGAATAATGGCCACAAACCTCATACAAATGCAACCACAGGGCATTACTGCATGTAAACTTGTTAACTAGTTGCAACAACATTTGTAATAATGTAGTAAGTCTAATCAAACAATCAAATGAAGTACCCACCAATGTTAACTTTAAACAACAAAAATTGCAGACACTTAAGCAAAAAAAACAACAACAACAACGAAATTCTAAAGGATGCCAAAAATGTTGCTAGCAATTTACAACAATTGCCACCGCAGCATAATAAATTGTGTTGAACGCAATTTTATTGCATACTTTCAGGCGCAGGTCTCTTCATGGAGCGTGTGTCTGAGTTTAGCTGCTAACAGTAGAAAGTGCATTAAAGTAGTACCAACGAAAACAATAACATCAAGAGTTTTAACAACACTGACAAGGAATAATACCAACAAAGAGGACGCCACATTTTGTGGCAGTGAGCAGAGAGTAAGAGAGAGAGAGTCAGAGCGAAAAATGCATTTAAGTGGCGTATAAATTTCGTACAGTTGCAGTGCAAAATAAAATACAAAACAAGAGCAGCAACAAGACAAATGCGATTGACAGAAGCAGATAGAAATACAAGAGGTCAAAAAGTGCCTGCGTGAGCGAGAGAGTGATAGAGTGCAAACATATGTCAGTGTTGAGTAACGAGCAACGAAATGCTGTTGTCGTGCTTAACCTTTTATTGATAAGATTTTAAGCAGAAATGTACGTGGCATTTTATTTATAGCCTTGGATCTGGCCACACTTATGACATGCCAGTGGAATTATGAAAAACGGAACAAAAGGTGGCGCATGTCGCAAGCAGCATAAGCGAGTGACGTCACAAGAGCAAAATCTTGTAGTATGCCAGTGATTTTTTAATTGATATCATAAAAATTCACATATTTCAATAAATTTTTGTCTTTATTATCTAGATCATTAAAAACTGTAAATTTTTCGACAAAAAAATTGTAATTAATGTTGTTGTGTATTCAACTTATAAGGTCTTAATGGGTAACGAATTTTAATAACTTATAATGCAGATCAATTGAGCGGTTAAAAATATGTTTCCCAAAAAACATTAAAGTTAAGTGATAAATTTTTATTTTAAGGGGAGGTTCTTTCTTTTTTTTACGAAAAATGAAAGCTACAAATTTGTAGAATATGTGTATGAAAGGATTTTTTGATGCGATCGATAATTATAGAAATAGAGCGTCTTGAACGCACCTAAGTCACTCGCGCTGAGGGACGTTCTAAAAACTTTAAACGCGTTTTTCTCGGAACCATGTTTTTCATCCGCATTTCAAGCATAACTCTTGATCTATTGTTCCGATTCCCTTCATTTAAACCATATTTGAAAGGATATAATTTTTTGTATGCCTTATACTAACAATATACATGAAAAAGTGTTAAATTGTTATTTTTAAGCAAGCTCAAATCACAAAAAAAGTGAAAAAAAACCAATTTTTTTTTCGATCGTCCACATTTTAGTTAATTTTTCGTCAAAACTCATTATGATTAAGGCATAGAGAATTTCATTTACTTCAATAAACAAAAAACATTTTTCATTTCGGTTCACTACAAGAGGCTGGAGATCTGAAATGCGGGGACGATATTCTGCGGGCAGAGGCAGACAAGAGCCGCCATTTTTCAGCCGCCATTTTGAATTTCGTCGCGAAAAAAATTTCCAACTATTGTACAATAAAAATCGCATTTAACAATCAAAACAGGAAGTTTGTATGTCTTTTCCTCATGGCACCAATAATTCCCAAACTTTGCCTTCTTTTTGGCCAAATTTGAAAGAACCTCCCCTTAATACATCATTCCATACATACATTTTTTTTTCAATATACACATTGGAAGTAATGTAGATAGATCCCTCTCGAAGTTTCTCGTACCAGATCCGCTATTGCTGAAACTATTATGGCAGTATTCGCCTTATATTTACAGAAACTTCAACACAATAATCGAAAATCGCTATATATTCGATTTTCCCCCTTGAGTTTAAGCTTTGCAACAAAGTTGGCTGCAAAAGTTTCCATTTTGAAGCACTATATTTCAATTGCAGATTGTGCTACACACAATTTTCAACACATTTTGCCGCCATTTTAAATTTAAATGGCCGGTAAAAAGTCTCATTGAAGTCCGTTTAGCCAACTTTGCACACCTTGTCGTCAACAAGGCTCGACAATAGAGGCAATTTTCAAATTAAAATAGAATCAGAAGCAAATCGCATATAAATTATATAATTGCATGCCATTTACGTTGCACGTAGATCCCAAAAAAAAGTTGCAAAGCCGCCGCAGCTCTAAGCCTGCCACAGATACGCAAACACACACGCAAACAAAGGGGTTGTCTGCATTTCGGCAACGTGGCGGAAAATGGCGCCAACCATGCAATTGGCAACTAAACATGAAAGCGTACTTCCACTTCCACTTCCGAGTTCACATCCACTTCCACTTCCACTACCTTCACATGCCATTTATTGTGTGTGCCAGAAAATAGCAACATTTTCTATGGCATCCTATGGCGATTTTTTATATTGCCCAGTTAGTAGCCCAAACTAACTATTTTAAAATAAAATTGCAACTAACTAAACGAGTGCTCCCATGGGGCACATTCTGTGTGCGTCACGTTTGCAACAAAAAAGAATTTTAGACAATTTTTAGGAACTTTATTTTTTTTTTTTGATTTTAATAAAACTCTGAAAATGCTAATAGACCTGGCCAGTGGTGTAGATGGATTTTTACGATGGTGGGGGGCATGACTTAGTGACTTTAATAAAGTTAAATTTGGCGAATTAAAAATTGTCTTTGCGTAGTGCTAACATTTTAGTTGTTTGAAAGACTAAAAAAAAATTTGTATCAGTCGAGTCGAATACTCAAAGAAAATAATAATTTGCGGTAAAATTTTAAGGAAAATGGTCAGAGTAGGTGGAATAGTTGAACGTTTTTATTGATTAGGCTCACATGTTTCTTTTCATAGAACTTGTTAACGTGTAGAGCCATATATATAAGAATGTGGAAAATTGTTACAGAGTACAAACTTGAACTGCTATAGGTGCAAGCAGTAGTGGATTCACGGGGTGTTTTCGGGTCAGGACCCCCACCTCCAAAGTTGGAAAAATGGGTTAACTTAGCTGGGCAAGCTATGAAATTCTCCTAAGCATGAATGGGACTATACATCGGCATAAATTCTCAAGCTTAACCTGACTGCAGATTATACGCAGCTTCTTGTAAAATATGGCGTCTCTAGCTCTTATAGTTTCTAAGATCTAAATGTTCAGACGAACAGCATAAATATTTCCCAAAAATCCGCTGTTAACTACGCCACTGTTATGCACTAAGGGCAATTGGTCATGTGAAGGATTTAATTTTCATGGCTAACCGCAGGCATTGAAACTTATTTAGGCCTGTGGCTCTAATCAACTCTCTGGCAGTGGCAATCAATAAGTTATCTTCAGAATATCAGCAGCACTCAACACAGATACACACGCACACCCGCAAAGCGGCACTCACACACGTGTGACTAATTAATGATGTGTCTGTTGCTCATACATACATAAATACATGTAGTATAGTGTGACCAGGCTTTGGTAAACCAGACCATAAAGTCGTTTTACCCATACATTACGTATACGCCATTTATGCACAGCAAGTGACTATTTGACTGACTGGTAGACCAAATAACAGCCTTGGTGACCTCCCAAGCGCCGCGTAAAAGCGGGTCTATACATAAAAAAAAGTTAAAATACAATATTGACGCAGCAGATTTTCAATTATTAACGTTGAGGGTATTTAAAATGCACTGAAGTATGCTATAAATTGGATGGCATTCAGCCAGAAGGCCAGACGGTCACAATGCAACTGCATCGTTAACGCACAGTATGTAATAATGACAACGACAGCTGTGGCTATCACTCAAATGACACACACTGAAACATATACGCGCACACACAGATACAAAAACACACATAGATACTTATAGACAGACATGCGGGACATGTGACAAACGCAAGTTCGCCTGAAAAGCTAAAGAGATGAATGCTACGTGACAAAAACTGCGATAGCTGATGCTGAAAAAGATTTTGGTGGTTTTTGCCTATATAAGTACACTGTAAAAAAATTTTGTAAATTATATTATACGAAAATTTGCTTTGTATAACAAAACTTATTTTTTTGCGATATATTGACAACACTTGCATGCTAACTATTTCTTTGGTGTGTTTTAATAATATATTGGTCTGAACAAAAATTTTGGTGCCTATAGGTATTACTGTCCTTGAGATCTAGTCGTTCATACGGGCAGGACATAATCGCTAACCGATATGATCATAAAAATGTTGGTATAAAGCACCTATGCTCTCCTTCTGTCCATTAATGTTATATTCTTGACAGTCATAAATATATTGAACTAGGTTAGTTAATTAATACCAAAATTTTAACTTGTAAGTATTTTAAGGTACATGACTCAGCTACTTTTCTCTAAAAAGCATGGAGCCCAAATTCCAACCAGCACTTCGAGTCCAAGTCAGCACTCCATAAAAGTTCGATCTGAGCGTTCTTAATTAAACAAATCTTAGCTAATTTCTAAAAGAAAAAAAGAACAAAGGCTAAGATTTAAAAATCTGCTGGGTTTTTTTTTGGGAAATAATATACTTTACAGAATTTTTAGCACTAGTAAAAATACTTTAAAAAATTGTGATACAGTCGAGGCGGTGCCCAACATTGTAAAACCCTGTATACGAGGTTATGATAAGCACGCCTCTTTCTTTCCGTTACATAGATTGCACAAATAGGTACCTATAGGTACAAAGGGTATAAAAATGCACAGTATAGAAAACAAAAAATTAATTAATTAATTAAACCAATAAGAAATAAATTCATGCAACTTTAATTTTTAAATTTAATATTATGTTACTTAACGCACCAACTGTCATAAGAAACCATTGTTTCTGCATCTTAAAAACTTAAAATTTTATTAAATATTTACACAACAATTTATTAGAAAAAAATGAATAAAGTTACTTTTTTATACACAACCTTATAAGGTTATTTAGCAGGGACCGTAACTCTTATAATATTTAAAATAAAAATCATGAAATAATTATTATTTTTTGATTTTTTGCATTCAAATTGAAAAGCAACTCTTATTTTTTCATATAAAAATAAAAATCATGCAATAATAATTAAATATCAATTTTTATTAAAAATCGCGAAATAACTCTCAATTTTCAATTTTTTTAATAAAAATTAAAAATAAAAATTATTGGACAATTTTTATTTAAAAAAATTTAAATAAGAGTTAGTTACTCTGCAATTTTTATAATAAAAATCAAAAATAAAAGTGTGGCGTAATTTTTATTTTAAAAATTGAAAATAAAAATTGAATTTAAATATCTTTTGAACCAAGGAGCGCACAATAATGGTTTGCGCATTTATGTGTTGCACACTTCAAGACCTTTCCGTCGATGCCTTACATGTCCTTGAAGGATCCATATTAAGGATACCACATAAGAAAAATTACATTTAAATCATTTTTTGAACCAAAATAAGTATGTGTGTACACTTCAATACCCTTTCATAGATGTCCTTACACGTTCTTGAAGGATTATTAATATTAATAAAATAAATTAAAAATATCTTTGGAACACATTAAAAAGCATCTATGAAGAGCCCATAGTCACTAAATCGGTGTAGAGACTTATTCATCATTGTTGCTTGTAACTGCATTGGAATATACATCACAAAGTACTTGCTCCCTTCTTAACCAATATTGCCAATCTCAATTCAGGATCATCATTATCGGATTCCTCATTCCCGGAGCTTACCTATTTAGATCTAAAAATTTTTGTATTATTTTGCACTCTGAGCTATACAAATTTTTGGAAAAAAAAGTCAGTTTTGTGGAGTAAAAATTCAGTTACGCCCTTTGGTATTATGCCAAAATTTTATAATAATTAAAGTTTGCACCTAAACATCTTATTAACATTTTTTCCCAAATGCTTCCATTTACTATGTATTTGTTTGTCTTGGAAAAAGTTTGAGTTCAAGATAACAATAGCAGTTTAGAGTACCTTATAAACTGGATTGTACAGCAAATTACTTGCAACAATATAAACGTTTAGCAAAAAACATATAAAAATTATTTTTTTTTAAATAATTAAAAATATAAAATAAAATAAATTATTCGTTTTTTTTTAAGTCGAATGTGCAATAAAAATGGAGGCTTCGAAAAATTACGTATACGCAATGAAGTCTTATATGAGCGGTAAAGGGTAGGCGTTACCAGATCGGACAAAAAATATTTTTGTTTTTAATCGCAAGAAATACAAAAATTCACCTTAATTTAATAGCCTAACTTCATTTTCAATAAATAAATTTAAGCCAAATATAAGTTATTGGACCAACTATTGTTCTCAGTGAATGAATGTATGAGTATGAGTCGTGTGTGTATTGTGTATGCACACTTTGTTTGGATTAGTTTTCACGGACATGTGGTGTGGCCGCGTACGACAGACCCAGACATCTGCCACACAAACACCATCACACTACCACACAGACTCTTACACACACACATACGCACACACACATACTGAAACACAAACTACCACTTACGGTAACAGACTTCAATGCAAGCTGTGCTACGCCTTATGGAAAACTATTCCATTGGACTTTTTTATGCTCCGGGAAACTTTAGCTACAAGTCAAATGAACTTTTAACCCGCCTACGCTGCAGTTGACATTTTGGTACTACGCCTACTATACAAGGATAATGTCACACAGAATGTTTCTTCATAGACGACATGACACAAAGAATATAATTAATTGAAAATGCAGCTTTGAAAAAAAAAATTGAGCTGGGGAACTTCTTAGAGCTATTTTCCATATTTTTCATGGCATTTTCCTTGTCTTTTAATTTAAGAGTAGAAGCTTTTATTTGGCACAATGGACATGGTTGCCTGAGTGCTGTATATGGGCCAACTTAGCACAAATCTGGTAATAAAAAAAATGAAAATAGTAAGCTTTTCCATTTTAGTTTCTTAATAGTAGCTGATAATAAAAAGATGTATATAACATGCCAAAGTTCATCCATATCTGTTGACTCAAAACCTATTCTTAAATCTATAAAAATTATTTCAAAATGATGGTGCTCTTCAAAAATTAGACTGCCATTCTTTCAGACTCTCATTATCATTTACCTGCCCAAGTAGCACAGCAGAGAAAACTTTTGCAAAAGTATTTTAGAAGTGAGATTAAAAACAACAAAAATTATGAGTCCTAAAGTTGTGAAGGGACATTAGCAGTATCAAAAATATAATTGAACACCGCTGCCATGCTTCGTGTCAATCTGTGTTCCACGAATCTTTTGCAATTCCTTTGAAAGTTTTACTGCTAAAAAATTTGAATATATGCAAATGAACGAAAGCAAGAAGAAAGTTCTATCACGTGCTTCAGCCACACCTTTTGACAATTTTAATGAATACTAATGGGGCCGAAAATGCGACGGAAAATGGTGCCGCTGAAACGGAACAGCTGTTGGGAAATCTGGTCAATAGAGACAATGTCAAGTTGTCAGCGTGTGGGATAAAAGTGGCTCCGAAAATGCGTCTGGCATTTGATCAATTAAAGCAGCCAGGCCAAAGGGAAATGCAAGCAGCAGATAATAGAACACAAGTTTTAGAACAAATAAGTTGAAAAACTCTCTGCATGTGTGCGAGGCTGTGCTTGTGAATTTGTTAAGTGTTGAGTAAGTATAATTGAAAAAAAAACTGCAAAAAAAAAATCCCATAGCTGTCATTTACAAACGCATAGAGACGATTGTGTTAGCAAACAAATCTGGGTACTACGCACTGCGTGTATAGTTAGTTCCTAAGGCGAAAAAGTTTTGTACGTACTGAGAGGTGACAATTGCCACCGCTGCATTATAATTCGAAATTTCAAAATCAGTTCTATGTCGATGCCGGTGCATTTTATTCTATATTACATTGTCGCTTTTGTAAAGTGAACGATTTGTAGGATTTGGGATCAGTTTTCACAACTGCGTTCTAATTTGATGCTTCCTGGAGTCAATTGCTACCTCTACAGTTGGGTTTGGTATTATTTCGTCGGTCCCTTTGAAGCGAGAGGAGAGAAGAAAAAAAGAGCCGATCTTATTTAAAGTTCGAATTTCAATCAAGAATTATTGGTTCTCGTTTTTTATCAGTTCAAAAATAAATGCTCCCAATCTTAGAACATAAAAAAATGTCTAAAAATGAGTCAGAAATGCTTTTATAAAAAGTTTTTTCTTTCATTGAGAGTACTTGTTATTTAAATCATACAAGAATATATTATACTTCCATTAAGAATTTGTGTCATCAAAAAAACGACCTGTAAATAAGAATTTTACTCTCAAGAATCGAAAAATTTATTGCAGGGGAAATCACAAAAGCAGCGACTAGGATATGATTCTTCCATAATCTTACGCCTTCTTTAAGCTTCAAAACTAGTAATTGAGTAAATAAATGACATTTTTGCAATGTTTGCAAATTTTTAACAAAAGGCAGTCATCTGGTTATACCACAACATATGTGAATTTATCGATATAAATGAGGGAAATATACAAATGTATCGAAAATAAAAAAGGAAATTATCGAAAAAAAAAATCGGATTCCGGAGCACGCAAAACCGAATCCGAACAAAATTGTTCGGTTTTCATTTCTCGGTTTCCGGAGCACGGCTAATTGATTATGTTTAAATAATATTTCAAAAAATTATTCAAAGTCAACAAAAACCAAAAAATAAATAAATTGAAATTGATATTTCAAAATATGGATATCAAATCTAAAAGGGCTTTGGGGAAAGGAATGAAAAACAGGTCCGGTGGATGGCATCACCAAAAAGTAAAAAGATTTCTCATATTATAGACTACGCAAGTCTATATTCTAATTTTGGTGAGTCTAGCTTATTTACAAACATATTTACCTACAAGTTGTTTTTAGTAGATCTTCTTCACTATAAACGAAAGAACGAATTTGAAAATCTGCTGAGATATAAAATTTCAAGCACAAAAATGTTTTAAATGTTATATGCTTGGTAATCTGAAAATACTTTTTTTGTGAGGCATTTTTTTTTGTAATCCTTTTAAATATTTTTCTACAAGCTCAAAACAAACAGTGGTATAGAAAAGTTTTCGCTTAAGCTTAGTTTATAGGTCGGTCCTTTATGCGTTCGTCTTCTTTTGGTTGGTAGTAATTGGGGATCACCCCGACCCAAGTCCTCCAAGAAGCCCGTTGAATAAAAAAAAATTATTTCCGTAAGCTGAAAAACAAGAAAAGTTTTCACATTTCTTTGATATTTTTGGGGTTTTCACTCTGTCGAGCATAAATGCATATTTGTACTACAATCAATTTTTCTCCGACCCAGATCCTTGACTACGAAGAGGACTTTTTTTCCCAAAAGAGTATTGAAAAAGCATTTAGACTGTTTTTGGTACTATTTAGTGCTTCGGGTAGTTTAGAGCAACCGTCAACAGCATATATTTTTTTTTAATATGATTCAATTTGTAAGTTCTTTGCAGTTGAAGATCGGAAACACTATAAGCATTGTTAGGCGGGCATATTTACATTTACGACTCGTTGTTAGGGTTGCTCCCGCCGTTATTCGTGTATTTTAGCCTTTCTGCATTTACGCCCGACAAAGTTAACACAACAAGTAAATTATTGTCCATTCTCCGATAATTGATTATCTCATTTTTTATTTCAAAATTTTTAAATTTGTAGGTTGAATATTGAAATTAATGAGTTTAGGGCCCCGAATGGAAGAATTTTATGAACTCTTTTCGGCGGCTCCACTGGTTCGGTCATGTTGTGCGTAAAGTTAAAGAAGTTCCAGCGACTGAGGA
The DNA here is from genome assembly GCA_949987675.1 of Chymomyza fuscimana. Classification (NCBI taxonomy): domain Eukaryota; kingdom Metazoa; phylum Arthropoda; class Insecta; order Diptera; family Drosophilidae; genus Chymomyza; species Chymomyza fuscimana. The sequence continues at coordinate 129,205,564 of OX465088.1, read as the reverse complement.
TTTCAATGCGGAGGTTGTGGCAATCCGGCAAAGGGAAAGACAGTGCCTCCATTATAAGAGCCAAAACGTGCAGAAGGCGTCTCTGAAACAGAGAGGGTTGCTATGACCACTTTATAAGTTATTAAATCTTAGCCAAATCAGATATGGACCACTGTGCAGCGGCGGTATTTGTCTCCAGAGGTGTTTGTATCCACTGTCGAAAGTTTGTCCACCGATGGGAGCTTAGTATTCTTAATACTTTTGAGTTAGACGAGTGAACGGTCAGTTGTATAGGGTAAGGACAAGCTCCGTCGAAAAAGGTACTCAAGATACTTTGGCTACCGACTAGTACGTGGTACTTAGTAAAGTTCCTCCATATATGCACCCACACATTCAAAAGACATGCTATGCGAAAACATTTGCTGAGAGCACCATTTGGTGCAAGCATTTTTCTTCATTTTCCCAGCTTTGATTTTACGAACAACAGAATTTCCCGCATTGCTGCTAAAACTTAATTTGTGTCAGTTAATTTTTAATCAAAGGAAATACTCAATGTGCTTTGTTCCAAGTTAACATGCTTTAAAATGTTGTGCAAGTTTTCGTTTTCGCACAAATAACTGAAAGTAGTGAGAAGCTGGTAATTGAAATATTCTGTAAGCACTACAAATCACAGCCCCTATAAGATGCCTTAACTCGAACAAGTTATTCATTGTTTAAACCCACAGCTTAATAAGTTCAATCCAAATGAGTGCACTGCATTTATTTCATTGATTTATCATGCTTACAATTTAATATGCTCCATTTTTTCTCAAGTTAAACATTTATTGACAACACACTGCGTATACTTAATATCGTTAGCTGCTCCGCGAGAGACTTCAATGCAATCAATGTTGGCTTCTTTCGCTTCCCTTTCCTCTGCCTTTCACTTCCTATTCTTGTTTTTTCCTCTTTACTCGTGTTCATCTTTCATTGAATTCCATTTGCTTTCTCTTATGGCCATTTTGTCGAAGTATTTTCAGTTGGTTTTCACTTTCTTACAGCCTTTCTCGCACCCCAAGTTTCAAGTACTTTACATTTTTATCAATAAGGAATTTTTCTTATTTTCTTTGCAATGCATTTGTCTCATTTAAACGGATTGGTTAACACTTAAGTTTCAAGGTCCTGTCAAATCTGGCAACAATTCCCACTGCATGGAAATGTGCAAGATAATGAGAAATTTTATGTTGCATACTTTAAGGATTAGCTATGATATGCCTTTGTGGAATACCGCGCTTTTAATGACTTATGTTAGCTGGAGATTGCAACTGACTTAAAGCTTAAAACGCTTCGGATTTGGCGGTGGTGAAGAATTTGTAAGTCTATTCAATTTTTGGTTTCTGCAGACAGAAATTCAAGCTCCTCTTTTGAAATGGAGTGCCAAAAATTCAATCATTGAGTCCCACTTGATAATATTCAAATCACATTTGCCAAAGCAAATCCAAGTTGAATTGATCCAACACTTCCAATTACCCACTTAATGTATCCATATTGAATGCATATTTTGAATTATAATCCCAACTTGAAGTAAAACCAGCTAACCTGCTCCATTGACAATCCAATCGTGCAACTGACATTCAGTTTTCTTCCTTTATGCTCAATTGTAGCATCCATCACAAATGCAGACACCTTCACAATATACCAACCATTGATTGAACTGAGCCACAATTGCAACAATATATTCATAGGCAAGGACTCTCGGGGTATCCATGCCGTAGTATCTTTGCATGAACTGGCTTTGTATATGCTTCGGTGCCTGAGTTTCGAAACAGGAAATTGCAAAATTCAAACGTATAGAATTGATGCGTGCAGACAGGAGCAACAAAAAAAAACAGTGTAGGAAAAGACTTAATTTATGGCAATTGCAATGCCCAGGTGAAAATCAAGTTGGACAACAACAAAAGCAATTAGGAAAGCTGGAAAAGACTTGGCAGGCCAAGGTTCCAAAACTATCCCAAACTTGAATATCTTAATTTGGAGAAGTAAGTTAAAAGCCGCTAAAAATGCAGTGTAGAGCAACGGCTCAAATTGATGGTAAACAATTATTTAAACTTACACAGAGCAAGAGATAGACAGATAGCTAGGTAAACAGTAAATGCCAAAGCAAAGCAACTCGAGCAGCTGCAAAAGCCAAACACTTGCGAGGAGCAAGAGAAAAGGCAACAAGTGTTGGAAAATACAAGCCAAAAATGCATTTGCAACTCTGGCATCAACTGCAGCACTTTTTTTCATATGATTTATAAAGCTCAAGTGCTGTCTTTGTGTGTGTGTGTGTGTGTGTGTGTGTATGAATGTGGGTTGTATAAACACAAAAAAGTAACGTTCCAAATCAGGGCTGCAAGCCAGGCTCTGAACGAACTGGCTCAAAACCGTCTGATCATATATTTTGGGTATTACCTAATACCAATTCTACCAATTATTTTATGATGGAATTTTTTTTAAGGGCAATAGATATTTATACTTAAAGTGATAATCATATTTGAAGTCGGAAGTAAAGTAGAAAGCTTAATAGGAAGCGATTTACTTGTTGTACTTAAGTACAACATGAGTATTTCAAGGCTCACGAACACTTATTCGTACAAGTTTGAGGTTCAAAAATTTAAAAAAAAAAAAAAAAACATAAAATGCTGTTTTTAACTGCACCATTCTCTTGAGACATGGCAAAATATTTACATGAAACTATTTTTCTATCAAATTATATTAAAAAATCAGATAAAGCAGGCTATTCAATTGGCAGCTTCCATCCGAAAATATATATATGTAAAAAAACGCAAGCAAAAATTTTTATGTCAAAATGTTTGCAATCTGGTACGCAGCTTTTTAAGCAAACAGTGCTGCCAATTTCTTTTTTGCAATTAACGCTAGATGGCGCTAGCATTTCACGCTAGATGGCGCCAGTAATAAAACCAAATATTATTTTAGCGTTAAAAACAAAAATTAAATGTGCAGCTAGTTATTTTGATAGTAAAATACTTGACGGGTGGGAAAAATTCTTGTGAAATATTTTAAGTTATTTAAAATAATCAATTATTTATAAACATTTTAGTCTTCGGTTTTGGTTGACATTTCTGTGAAAATACCCATATAAAAATTCATAAATACTACTCCTCTATGTTTTATGTTATAAATTTTATAAGATCAGTGAAGGAAACGAAATTTATCTATGCCCTCTGTATATTCACTTTTGCATTCTTTGCAGTTTCAATTTTGTTAGGCGAAAGGCTTGTAAGTTGGGACACCATAGCTTTTTTAGCTATACCTCGACATTGAATACACAAAGGCATCAATGTAAATATACCGTTGGAAAGAGAAAAGGAAGAGCTATAATCCACAATAAGCAAATCATTTGAAATTTATAAAATAAGCATTTCGCAGACAATTTTCAAAAGAGCTTGAAAACGACCACCAAAAAAAAGGCTTGCAAGTTGGGACACCTGCACAAATCGCTGAAAATTTGAGAAAACTGATAGAAAAACGCATGATTGCTATAATTTATGAAAATTTATTGATTTTAAATTTAACTAAGCATTAAAGTGAAATTAAAACAAAAAAAAAGAAAAATTAAACTTTCCAGAGAAGTTAAAATTGTGGTTTTTTGTGATCGGTTTTTCTTGGTCGCCATACTAAAAATGAATTGTTATGGAAAATATTGAAAAAATATATCCGAAAATGGCAGTCATATAAATAACATAGCAATGTAAAAAAATGAAAGTAGATGTGTGACAACTTACAAGCCAAAAGGTGTGACAACTTACATTTTTGAAGCCATTTATTTTGGAATGCACTGAAAAAAAAATGTCCATTCACTGTTTGTCCGAAAACCTTTTTCGATTATGAAAGTTCGTTGAATTTCAGTTCCAGCACATAGATTTTCCTTGATTTTTTATTTTGAATTGATCACTTTTTGAGCGCAGTCAAAAATAATGTTTTTTATTTTCCAATTTCTTTAAAAACAATTTTTATATTTTGTTACACACACACTGCGTTTTTGAGTCTGTTCGCATCAAAAGACATTAAAATATTTATTTTATTTATTCATATAATGAAGTTAATTCAAAATTATGTAAGTTTTGTAGCCAGAGCAACGTAAGCCTTCAGGCTGGCTTAAAAGTATTATACATTTTATTCCTATTATATTATTATTATTTGCATTATGTGCTTATATTAAGTCTAAGAAAAATGTAATATAAACGAATTACCTTCAAGGATTTTGAGTTTCTTATTTGGCCCTGCGCATAACGTAAGCCCTAGCACGAAATTTAAAAAAAAAAAAAGTAACAAATTCAGTAAAAACAATACTTTGGAATTATTAAAGTCAACCTTGTTTCAAGCTCCTAAAATAAACTCTACAAAGAGGTTGCAAGCTTTGCAGCCCTGGTCAAAATAGTAGTTGAAACGCAGATAGTATTCATGATGGCAACTCGGAAATGAAGTGCAGTGGATTAAAAGCGTTCCACACAAAGACACTAACACATAAATACAACCACAATCTCACTTGTAACTCACAGAACGCAGAGTCATTACATTTTATGTGTTGCACATTGCGTATACGTAATATATTTACTAGTATGTTTTGAGTAATTCACAAACTGTTACACACAAACAAATGAACGTCAAACAGATTTTCGCACGTTCCGTAGTTTAAATCCAAATTGCATTGCAGAATGTGTGGGGGATGTCGGATATGTACTACATATACATATATGAGCGGAAATAAGTTGTAGGAGTCGCATTAAATGCAGAACCATTTGCGTTTTTATTTGAATTGTTATAATTTGTGTGCAGATATCTTTAAGTGTGACCTTGCTTTAAACTGCAATATGTGAAATATGAACTTTTGTCAAAAGAAAGATACTTATGTGGTGCAGCGCTTTCGCTTCGTTGTGGTCTGACCTCAACCAAAGCCAAAACTGTAAAAGTTTATTTTTGAATGGTATCTCTCAGGAACATATGACAATTGTATGCTAAGGGATAGCAACTTATTTGGGAAAGTTATGAAAATCTTTCGCAGCAAATAAAATTTGAATTAATCGTTGCGATGACCGATGTTGGGATATGCTAAAACAATTTTCTAAAATACAAATTTTTGCTGAATAAAAAGAATGAAAAGGAGATGGTGCGATTTTTAGTATAAAAACTAAAGCTTGTTTATAAAATGAGGCTACATATCATAGTGCGCTTAAATTTCATATTCATAAAAGAAATTTAAAATATTGTAACAATTTGTGGGAGAGATATGTATCTTTTAAACTTTCATCCGAACTGGGTTATTTATCTCTAGTTATCTCTAGCGCTTATAGAAAAAAAATGTATTTAACACATTTCCCAAAAAAATATATATTTTTTCTTTACTCGGAAGAAATTATTTTACATAAACCTCAAAAGCTTCAAAAATTTCAAAATATGGCATTTTCTAAAATTTTAGCTTAAAAAAGTGAATACAATTTTTTTAAATTTTCATTCCATAATTAATCAGTCATGGGTCTTCAGTGGGCTTCCTAGAATCTTTTTAAATTTTTCTCGCAAGTCACAATTTATGCCTTAACATCTTCTATAAAAGGTATAAATTGAATGTTTTTTTTTTTCAATTTCTGAATTTTCAACCTAATTTTAAAAAAGTGAAAATAAATATTTTCCATCTTTCATACTATACTTAAAAAAAAATTATCCGGAAGGGTCGTAGATCGCATGGAAAAAAGAATATCTTAATCCCCAGATCTAAAATAGTGTAAGCTAAATAATAATAATACAAATTTTTTGTTAAATTAATTAAATTTATCAATAACTAGCTAGGTATACCCGTCACGCCTTGCTGTACTTTTTACTAAATTTAAAGAAATACTAATATCTTTACAACAATATTCAATTTTTATTTTGGATCATTGTGTATTTTAATGCGTTTTATCGAGAAAAGTCTGACACTTCAAGTTTTCAATTGAATGCTATTTATTGAAGTGCATTTGAATTCACAATGTTTTTAGTTGTTCCATCTGGTGCATATACGTATAAGTCAGATGGTTTTCCAAAACGTGAGCAGGCTACATATAATTGTCGATGGGAGAGCATGGATTCTCTAAATTCAATCGACATACTTGTAGCGATTGTCCATGCGCTTTGTTGATGGTCATTGCAAATGCGAGTCGTATTGGAAACTGCAAACGTTTAAATTCGAAAGGCTTATCTGTTGATATCATTGAAATGCGTGGGAACAGGACATTTTCTCCTTTGAATTTGCCATTCAAAATGGTTGCTTCGATGATATTGTTCATCGTTTTTTTCACTGCAAGTCTGGTTTCATTGCAAAGACGCGATGGATCAATGTTTCTGAGCAGTATAATAGGAACACCAATTTTCAAGCTCAAAATTTTGTTCGTCTGTCAAATTTGAATTGAATGAAAACTGAGTGAACACTATGTTTTTTTCGTACTCGGCGCCACCTATTGAAAGGTGTCCATACTTATGTTGTAAACCTTCTCGACAACATACCGAACATAGCCTGTAAATATGAGCACAAACACACTGCAATATAGTGGATTCTATAAGCCTCGTACAAACATACATTCGTTTTTATATACATAAATAGATAGATAATATAACTTACAAATTTATTTGTTAAGTTTTTTATTTAATTTAATGATTTAGTTAAATTCTTCTAAAAAATGTATTACACTGCTTAATTTCATTTAGATAAAATTAAAAAGCTTTCCTCGGTTTCTAGTAAAAATGAGCTAGTTACGCATGAACATGAAAAATTAAAATAAAAAAAATATATATTAAACAAAACCTTAGAATTTAAATATAATAAGTTAAGGCGTAAGTCTTTTTTAAATAAATATCATAGTTATGTCTCATGATATCTAAGATAAAAGATTTTGTAAACATTTTAAAAGTTACCATAATATATATTAAAATTGAAGCTTGTTAGTTACTTACTTTCTGTTTTTTTTTTATTTACTTAAGTATTTTTCGAAAATGTTCAGAGAGTTCAAAATTATTATCATAGCTATGTCTCAGGATGGATCAACAGTCACAGCTCCTTTTTTTGGTACAAGGTCCAAAAAAAATAAGAGCCTAAAATTCTATTCAAAATCGTTCTGCGACAATATTCTGTGCAACCTTTACGATATCTACAAATGTTCATATCTATACAATACATGCATCTTACTAAATTGCAAATCCTTGATTATGTCTATAAATAAAAATATTTTTATATATAAAGCTATTAGTGAAATCATCCAAATTTTTTTAACACTTATACCAATCAATCTCTTTTTCTTCTTTTTTTATATCCCAATTTTAGCAACACTTTAAAGTTTAAATTATCTTACTTAAATCTTTATTAAAGTTTTTCAAACAAAATTTGTTCCATTTCATTGGTCAATATGATTTACTTTGAACAAACAATCAACTAAACAAACCCCAAAAATAATAAACTTCAAAAAAAAAAAAAAAAACTCTAACCAAAGTCTGGCAAGCAAAAAGTATCTTAAACGATACGCCACTGGCGTCCCAGCAGTAGACAGAATGCAGCTGCATGTGTGTATCTGTGTGTTTATGAGTGTTAGTATCTGTGTGTGTCTAATGCTTACATGCCGTGTTTGTGTGTATGCGTGAGTGCGTTTGCTCTCTATTTTTGTTTAACGAGCAGATCATGTCAACAGCAGCAGCAGCAGCAGCGGCAGAGAGTAGACGCTGCTGTCGCCAAACGCGACAACGAAGCTAAAGCCAAAGCCGACTGGCTGTCAGCAGCAACGTCGTAGTCGCAGTCAACGTCGCCGTCGCAGTCTTGGTGTCGTCGCTGCGTCTGCGATGTGTTCTCAAGTTCAGTTCGGTTTTTGACTCGAGCGGGTGCGAATGGCAAAGTAAACTGCGCGCGTTGCTACAGTAAAAGCAAAAACAAAAGTAAAATCAAAAGCAACAGCAAACACAACGAAACGAAACGGTAAACAAAAAACATAAAACAAAATATTCTGTCTTAAACAAAATGCGACGGCTTTGGAATAAATTTGTGTATAAATGCAAAAGAGTGATACAATTTTAAATAATTAAAAATATAAGTGACGTTATGTTATAAAATGAATACCAAGTTTTTTTAACAACAAATTGTGCACTCAATATTTAATGCGAATTAGTTTATTTATGTGTTCGATTAAATTTGCATTTTTTAAGGCAAGCTAAAAAAGCGCATAAATAAATAAAGTTCTAAGTAAAATAATTTTATGTGCAATGCTGCGTATTTACGTTAAAAAAAAGGTTTTTGATATTTAAAAAAAAAGTAAATAGCAAAAGTGTGAATTTTTGTGACAAATAACATTAATTTTTATAAATAAAAGATATTCCTGATTTCGGCTCCAACAATGCCAATGCCAACAGGAGCCCATTCTCTAAACATAAATTAAAAAAAAGAAAAACCGGTTTGAGTTCTTTAAACGTTACCAGTATCTCCAAAAGGTTTCAGACGAACCAAACATATTGGCCATAAGTCTGCTTAGCAGCAACAATCTTCTCTTTTAAAAAGTGCATCAGAATTTAAATGATAAATCAATCAGCAAAACCAAATCATATGCTAAAAAAAATTATAAATAAATCGAGACAATGCTCTTTATCTTCTCAGTGCATCCGTTTATAAAAGTAAAATTATTCAGAATCAAATATTAAAAAGATAAATTATAAATAAAATAAGAGTACCCTTAAAAATAAATTAATAAAAATAAAATTATTCAGAATCAAATATAAAAAAAAAATGTTAATTAAATAAAAGAACCCTTACAAATAAATCAATTTGATTTATAAGTCTTCACTTTTAAAAATAGCATTAGACCATTAAAAAAGATTGATTTTATTAAAAAATGCTAAAACAAAAAAAAAAAAAAATAGTCATTCGCTTGATCTATTAATCAATTTAATATATTTTTTAAATAAAATAAAAAAAATAAGAAACAACCATAATTAAATAAAAAATATAGAGTATAAAAATTATATTATGGTCTTCTTAAAAATTAATTAAGACCATCTAAGCGGATCTACCTTTTTAAAAAGTGCATCTGGTCATTTAAATAAAACAAAACAACAAACCAACAAATTTTTTAAATTAAATATATATGATAGTAACCTTAAAAATGAAATATAAAAAAAAATTATTTAATGAAAATTAAATAATAGCAATTTATTGACTCCAGGTCATTAATATGCAGCAAAATCAAAAACAAGACATAGTTACAAAAAGATTTTAAAGTAGTTATTAAATGATAAATAAATCCTTAAATCTTTTTTTTTTAAAGTGAAATGAACTAAAACTTTAAAAAAAAAACTTTAAAATGGGAACAAATTAAAAACAATTCGTAGTTTAAAAAAAATATAAAACAGTTTTTAGACTGTGTTTCATAAAATTTATATTTTTTGCTTGTTTTCTATGATCTTATTATCTTTGGTTCCGGAAAATTTGTATTTGCTGCTGCTGTAAAACACGAAAAAAAAAATTCTTGGATTTTTTCAAGGATTTTTTCTATTCAGTAAAGAGCTACTTTAAACTTGAATTTGGAGATGAAAAGTGTCAGTCCTCTTAGATATTAATAAAAATATTAAGAAATAATAGTAAGACTTATATTAATTTTGGCAAGACATGAATTTTTTTTTTTTTTTTTTTTTTTTTTTGTATTTATTTTGCAAAATTATCAAAAATACATATATTTTTATGAATTGCAGGTTTCTTATTTTATGATCCCCAATCCAGCTTGTTTAGTTAGAGATGTCTTAGGAGTGTTAAGGAGTCCTGTCAATCAGGAGGCCATCATTTGGTCCGCTTTTCTGTCGGTCTTCTTTTCGTTTTCTTTCAGTTCGGCGCTTGTTGGAGCAGATTTTTAAAACTTCTTTTTTTAAGCCTTTTTATAGGATTTTCATTTGGGAGCCCTTTTGCCAGCCTATTACGATGTCTTTTTAGCCTTTCGTTGTAGCGGCTTGTGTGCTTATTTATCTGGAGTTCGACGGTCTCCAGTCTGAGGTCGTGGTGCAAGGTCGAATTCCTTACATACCATTCACACCCAGTAATAAGGCGTAAGGCCCTGTTCTGGAGTGTCTGAATACGTGAGCGACTCGAGCGAGCCGCCATACCCCAGATCTGGATAGCGTATCTCCAGGTTGGAACCACTACCATTTTATATAAGGCTCTTTTGCATCGGAGAGAAAGACGGCTGCGGTGGTTCATGAGCCAGTTCATTTTAGACGTCTTTAGCCGGCAGTTTTTGACTGTGCTTTCTATATGTTGTCTGAAAGTCAGTCTGCTATCAAGGGTAACTCCTAAGTATTTAGCTTGTTTTTGTAGTTTTAGTGGTTGATTGTCTAACCAGACAGCAGGTGATGATTTTTTTCTTAGGGTATATAGAACTGCCTGGCACTTAGTTGGATTCATGGAGATGTTCCACCTGTGAGCCCATCTCTCAAGTAGGTATAGGTACTCTTGAATTCCATCTGCTGCTTCGTACTCACAGGAGGCAGAGTGAAAAATTGCCAAGTCATCTGCGTATGTAGCTATCATTAGTTTTCCGTTCTTAACGGTTTCTGTGAGCTCCCTAGGTGTCGGGATATCCGCCGTGAATAAATTGTATAAAAAAGGGGCCAGGACGCTTCCCTGTGGTACGCCAGCTCTCATTTTCCTTTCCGTAGATATAGATTCTTTTATTTTAACATAAAATTTTCGGTCTTCTAGGTAGGTTTTTAATAGATGAAAAAATGGAGCAGGAAGTATTTTTTTAATTTTAGACAGAAGACCAACTATCCAAACTCTGTCAAATGCTTGTTTGACGTCTACATATACTCCGTAGCAGTATTCCTTGTCGTCAAACGCCTGAAGGATGTGGTTCGTGACTCGGTGTATCTGCTCTATTGTGCCATGTCCTTCCCTGAATCCAAATTGATGATCAGGAAGTGTGTCGAAGTTTTCGGATATCCTTCTAGCAATCAGTCTTTCCCATACTTTAGACAGTGTGGGGAGAAGACTGATTGGTCTGTAAGATTCCGGGTCACTCTCCGCTTTGCCGGGTTTGCGAATCATAGTTATCCATGCAATCTTCCATTGGGCAGGGAAATGTTGCGTCCTTAATATAGCATTGAATATCAATGTTATAAAAAGAAGAGCTTTAGTTGGCATGGCTCTCAGTGTAGCATGGCATATTCTGTCATGGCCTGGAGCCTTGGCCTTTGGGAGCTTTTTAATTATGTTTTTAATTTCTTCAATCCGTATGGGTTTTATTGGAAGAGCCATTTGGAGTGGGTTGTTGAGCTCATTAAGAGTCTGGTCCAGATGGCAAGACATGAATGTGTGTCATTTTTTGAGTCAACCAAATAACTATTATCCCACTCACCTACAACAAAACGTTTCCGCTTTTTTAAAGTTTAAAAAAAGGCATCTACCAGACATTACTCGAAGGAACATTTTAACTTGGTGTATGATTTTGGAATCTGCTGATCGGCTTAGAAGGTTTTTTGGAAGGTTTTTTTTTATAAGTTGTCATAAGGGAACTATTCCAAAAATGTATCTAAGTGTGCCAAAATAATAAGCAATAAGGTGATGTTAAATATTAAAAAAAAAAATATATATTTTTTTGGACATCTTCCATACGAAATTAAAAAAAAAATTGCTTAAATTTAAATGGAGCGCTTAAAGTTTTCGATACGAACGATTTCATTCATCCCAATTTTATGCCCAAATTTTGAAAGCCTAAAAAAATAACTTATTTTCACCTCGTTCTATATCGTTCTAAGATTTATTAATTCATTTTGGAGAACACACTTTTGGGACCAATTTTTATGCTTAATAAGCGATTGTCACCGCCCCACTAATTTTACTTGCTGGCGCCAAAAAACTTGCAACTTTTTGGCAAGAAAACAGCGCAAAAATAAATAATTTAAAAAAACATAGTGTTTCAAGCCAAAGTAAAATGAAGTGAAAAGAAATTACGAATATTTTAGAAAATATTTTGTTTTTATCTCGTAAAATGTTTGTACGTACTTGACGCCAATACAAAAACAAAAAATGTATTTTTATCTGACGTGCTGCTGATTAAGGCAACATACAAGCCGTCATATAAACACAAACACAATTCAACAGATACTTGCCGCCCCTTCAAGGCCCCCCTGCAGACCCCTGCGCCACAGTTGGTCTTCTCCCATATTTACTTATTCTAGGCGCAATTAACACTCGAAACATTGCCGTTTGACTGCGTTGGGTTTCATATGACAACGTGGACCAAAGTAAATTAATGTTAATCAGCACTGGAGCCAATATTTTATTTGCGTTGATTTTCGCTATTGGCTACCAATTACTTGGAAAATAATGTAGCCCAAAATATTATGCGCATATATTTACGAAAAATTATACAAATTTTTTATATACATAAATATCAAAAGAAATAAATAGCCTGCAAAATTCAGCTGACTTGGATACAAAGTTCTAGTTTTAAAACTATTTTTAGATATGCTTATTGCCATGAAGCGTGCCTCAAAATGTTTACCATTTATGTAGACATGTATGGATTTTGAATGTACGCTCATAAAAAATATTTTTGATTTATGGCACTTCTTTATAGCCATTAATATGATATGCAACATTTGGGTTATGGGAATAAATGATGTTATAACAAACGATAGCAGGCATGTTCCGGCTATCGCTTTCGGTAGCAGTTTCCGTTTTCGTTGAAGATTAAAGCTAATTTGTTTGCTAGAAATCTTTTATAGTCAAATTTCAATGAACATTATTACGTCATTTATCGCTATCAAAAATAATTCAAAGATATCAATCTATAATTTAAGTTACATTGCAGGCCCTGCTTAGTATGTAACCCAGAAAGAGAGAGAAAGAAACGAAAATATTTTAACATCGCGAAGATGTCTAACTATGAAAATTGATTGGCAATTAATCTACTAAACAATAGTATGAACGTTAGATGTCTGAAAAGATTTCATAACCTGGACTTTCCAGATTCATTTGTATAGAATCAATTGTTAGCAAATACTATAGTGTTTTTGAACATTGATTAGACTCACTGGAGTCCAATCAATCCTGCCAATCATCCTGTTATATTTAAAGAATCATTTAATTGTTAGCTAGCAGATTAAAAATAATAATATATTAAGAAAAAAAATCTCTATCAAAACTCTTGTTACCAAAATGTATGCAAACAATCTGATAAAAGATAGCTTTGAGAGTATTACAAATCTTATAATCTACTATTCGTGGAAGTGAGATTTTAAAAAAAAATCCGGCAAATTCCAAAAACCACTTTTGCAAGAAAAAATTTAATTTAAATTTTATTCAAAATTCATACTAAAACCGTACCCATTAAAAAAATTCTGCCAAATTCCGGAAACCACTTTGGAAGAAAAACCCACTACAATAATCAAAACCCATTAGGAATATAGTTAATGTTTGAAAATTATATCTCTTTAGTCAAGCAAAATATTATAGTCGAATTTGGGCTTCTAAAACTTCTAGAATTAAGTTTCTGCTCAGTTGGGCCATTTCTTTTTCCAAAATGGTTGCACAAGAGAAATTTCGCTTAACATAACGTAACAACAAAATATGTAATACACTTAGTTAGTATAATAAGTCGGGCTACTGGTAAGCTCCAAAATTTAGAACTTTACTTACTTGTTGAACTTAACGTGGTTCCTTTTATTCTTTCTGCCTGTTGCGGACAGTTTTGGAACTAAGCTAATTGAACTTGATGTGGTTCTATTTTGTCAAGCTCCCTCTTGCGATCAATTTAAGAACTACGCTGGTTCAACTTGACTTATCTTTTGCCGCATTTAAATGTTTTTAAATGTGGTTACAATTTTTTGAAATTAAGAAAATTAATTGCGTATTTAATAAACCAAGAAATTAATTATCTTTACACAAACATTATTGTTTTAGTATCGCCTGCTTCAATCAATAAAGAATGAATGAAAATCCTGCGAAGGGGCCGCAGAGACGAAAAACGCTCTCAAACAAATACTGCAACTTATTTTCCCGAACAAACAATGTGTCTTTAGAAATGAAATGTGAAATTAAAAATGACAGCTTTTATAATCGCTAAATAAAACAAATATAAAAAAATAAGTTATGTCAACGTCTATTTATAGATGACTTACAATGCCATTTAAATTTCGGATGAAGTATTAAGGTGGCGGAGTGTTTGGGTAAACAAATATTTAATATGCAGACGCATATAATTAAAGCAAATTAATGTGCATAAATTAGTAATAATAATATAAAGAAATTAATATTAATTAATTCGCCACTTGCTGTACCTCCACCGCTTTTAAGAAAGCTATTCTGTCCTTCTTTTAAAACGACGCGCAACGATTTTGTCTAGCTGTCATAATTTTTTTCTTCCAAAATAAGTTGCTGCACATTTGTTTTGATTTTTTTCTGCTTGCGCCATCTAGTGTAAACTGCTGGCGCCATCTTGTGTGCATTGCACATTTTCTTACAAAATACAATGGACAACACTGTTTCTGCGTAACACTTTACAAAAAGTTTGCGTCAAAAATTTGGACAGGTTTTTAAATTATTATTTTTTGTAATTAAAAATTGAATTTAGGCCACTTGTTGCAAGTTACAGTACAATTTTGAGAATCAAATTTCGGAAGAAATTGGGAACAGTCCCATATATGCAACGGAAACAACTTGTATGGAAATATCAATCAATCAACTGAATATAAAATGTTTGCAAATTTAACTCAATAAAATGAAAAACAATACAAATGGGAGACAGAAAATTGAATTTAAAGGTGGCTTTAAATAAATCAAACGTTGATAATAAAAATAGGATTATGGGTTTTGGTAAAAGAGTGACAAATAAACTTATTCCTATCAAATATGTATAGTGTATAAAGAGCTTAAATGTAGGGCAAAACTTCTAGCTGATGTTTGATTTTTATTTTTCGTTGATGAAGAACAAATACAAAAATTTTTTATTGGAAAAACTTCTTTTGATTTTAAAAGGCGCTACTTGAAGTTTATTTTTAAAAATTTTTTTTCAACAGCCGCATAGATTCTTTTTATAAAATTTATATATTTCGGTAGAGCGCCAAATCTCCAGCACGTCCCCGGACCATTATTTGCTTAAACCTCAAACAACAGAAGAGGTTCTGAGTCATTCTTAAATAATTACAGTGTTCTGACTTAATGTAAACTTTTTTAAATATTGTATATACCGACCGCAGACAAAAACGTCTTTGGTATCCTACGGTTAAAGTCCCAAGCCCCAAGGTCATAAGTTGGAAATTTTACTGACATTTTGGCAAACATTTCAATATTAACAAAAGCTCACATTTGTTTATCTGTATAACGAAAAAAAAAAACACTTAATAGCACAGCATTAATTTTAATTTTGCAGATAGCTTGGCTATTCTTAAAGATACTTAGTTAATGCCTAAGATAAGATTGCAAATTTTTGCTTGAAATTTGATAGCTTGCTGACAGAGTCTACAATTGTTGTACACCCAAAAATTGTATATCTGTTAAAAAAATGTTGTATAAATATTCTGGAATACAGTGTCTATAAGACAGGCATGTTTGCTTGCTGCTTCTTCGACAAAATTTTAAAGACAGCTTTTAATTATTACAAATTGGTTTTTCTAAGTTGAGTTGAAGCTCACAACTTTGCTTCATTTATTAAAGACCTTTTAAATACTGACGCTCCACCCTATAGATAAGATAGAAGATATTACTGCCAAAAATAATTGGAAGAAGCTGAAGTAATTACATTATAGTGACAAGTTCTTTCTTTAAAGAAATATGCGGCTGTTATCTAAATTTAAGGTGAAGCTATTTTTTTTAAGGTTTGCTCTTTTAGGGCATACAAAATTCACAGCAGTAGTTGCCCCTCAATTAATACAGAAACAAAACAAATTTAGAAACTGTTCAAAAATGAAATCTAAATTTGCAATTTTAATTATACAACTTTGTGAAATAAAACAAAGAATTAATGCTAAATGCAATGAATATTAAATACTCTTTGAGTGCAAATGTTGTACTAACTAAATTAACAGGCGCTAAGAATAATAAAATGGAGCTAGATAAATGCTGGGCAGTCTCTCAAGATTCTGCCTCAGCGCTGTCAGCACACGCACAGATGTAAGTGTGAAAATTTTCTCTCTCGTTTGAGCATGATCTTCGATCTTGCACTCTTGTGCGCTCTTGCCTACTGCGCTGCTTACTCACACAATGAAATGTGCGTTTGTATGCGTTTTGCTGAGCTAGATGCATTAAAGTTTTCTGCCGGTTATTGCAAATATGAACTTTTTACCTACTTTTAAATTTTTTGGGAATACATACTTAAAAAAAAAGATAGCACTAGTTTACACAAAAAATTAACCTTCCTAAAAAAAGGTTTTTTATTCCTCAATATATCGTGTACAAAATTTTGTATCGACATAAAAGACGATTAGATCGAAAGGTATTGATGTGCCCTTACCAGTGATATATAATATGTACAGATTAAGTAAAAATTATCGAAGTTACAGGCAACCAAATCGAAAAAAAGTGTTATTTTCGACCATTTTTCAAAATTACTAATTTTCAGTGAAAAAATTTTTGAAAATTTTGTTAAGCTTTAAGCTGAAAGGGAATTCTTTTACGAACAAAAAATTTTGTTCACGAGATATTGAGGAATAGCTGAAAAAAGTGCCCAAAAACATGTTTTTCAAAAATATCTCGAAAAACGATTTTAAAAAAAAAAAAAGATGGCGTACGTTAAAGTCGGGCGCGGACGACTTTGGGATACCCTGTACCACTGCTTGCAATAAAATCCGGTAAATGGCTTAAGAACACCAAAAGACATTTGATTGCCAAATTAGATTATGATACCTTCATAAACAACCAAAAACAGACGAATTTTTAATCAAAAACTTTTTTTCGACCGATCGGCCCTATGGGATCTATGAGATATAGTCAACCGATTTTGATAAAATTTGGTACAGTGTTGAAAATCTCCAAAAAAATTCTGAATGCCAAATTTGGTTACAATATCTGCACAAACAAACGAAACACAACGAATTTTGTGCAAAAAACGTTTTTTTGACCGATTGGCCCTATGGGAGCTATATAATATAGTCAACTGATTTTGATCAAATTTGGTATAGTGCTTGGGAACTCTAAAAAACTTCTTAATGCCAAATGTGGTTACGGTATGTTCACAAATAAACGAAACACAACGAATTTTGTAAAAAACACGATTTTTGACCGATGGATCGATCCTATGGGAGCTATATGATATAGTCAACCGATTTTGATCAAATTTGGTATAGTGCTTGAAGTTTCTAAAAAACTTCCGATTGCCAAATTTGGCTATGATATCTTCATAAGCAAACGAATTATCCATCTAAAACTTTTGCTTTTTTTCGAGGTCCTCTGAAACACCCCTATGGGAGCTATATAATGTAGTCCCGATATCAAAAAAATAAAATAAACTTGTCTCCTATGGATTAATAAGGGATCTTATCTGGAAGTTTGGTTGCTCTAGCTCTTACCATCTCTGAGATCTAGGCGTTCATACGGACAGACGGACAGACGGACATGGGTATATCGACTTCTCTAGTCACTCTGATCATACTTTAGGTAACTTTGGGGGGTCTCCGACTTCTCCTTCTGTACGTTACATACATTTTCGGCTTGCACAAACACAATATACTCTTTGTACCATACGGTACAGGGTATAAAAAAGGTTGCAATTTTCGTCTTTCTCGACCCCAAAATACCCTAAAAAACAGTTTTTTAGGAAGGATCACTCGATGACCATTAAATTTGTAAACTAGTGTAATCAGTGCCCGATCGTGGAATATCCTACAGCCACGTTTCCCAAAAGAGGAGGATTATATGCAAGGATGGAAGCAAGTTAAGAAAAAAAAGTTTTTGGGAATACATACTTAAAAAAAATAGATAATCAGTGCCCGATCGTGAAATATCCTACAGCCACGTTTCCCAAAAGAGGAGGATTATATGCAAGGATGGATGCAAGTTAAGAAAAAAAAGTTAACATATCTTTTTTAATTTTTTTTTTTTACCGGTAGTGTGGAAGTTATGCCTAATTTATTCACTAACACCCTTTTTTTTAACCTTATTTACCTCTTGGAAGCTATTTTTTTTGCTGTTGCATAGCATTTAAGTAGCAACACATATAGTAAAAATTTATATTGCGATACTTTTAAGGATCATTTTAAGCCATTTCTTTAGATGCGATCATGAAATAGCTTTCTTTAAGCTTTCTGACTTAGAAACTGTCATTATAAATGTCAATTATTAACATTTGGGCATTTCCACTTTGGCTTGAGGTTACGTTTATAAAAAAATTTGAAAACCGAAACCTAACGTAACTCACATTTATATTAAAAATTTGTTATGAATAATTTTTTTAAAAACTATTTAACTTAAGAAAAACGCAAATTTGTCGTGACGTTCTCAAGTTTCCATTAAAAATTTGTTACGAATAATTTTTTATATAAATATTAATTCAATTGTTGAAAAAATTATGACAAATTATAAAAGATAGTAAAATCTATCCAAAATAAGAACTTTTAACCAGATTTCTAGCTACGTTCCAAGCCCTCTCATGAGCAAAGCTTTAAACTCTTTAATTAAATAATTTTAAAATATTTTTCTATTATAAAACAAGTTAAAACATATTTTTTCAACTATTCATTTTTCGTTCATGAACTATTCTATTCGATACAAAAATATTAAGCTTTTAAAAAAATGGTTCTAGCTTTTTTAAGTAATCTACCTTACCTAAAAACTAAGCTACTCCTAGATAGAGCAATAGAAAGCAATTTGCCTAAGTAAAAGTTCTTTGGTATTCCTAGAAAGTAGCCTGTTGTTGGCATTTTCATGGGGTACTTTGAGGAACTTGTTTGCTTTAATTTTGTTTCTGAGTTATTTCTTTTTTGTTTTAATTATGCATTTATTATTTCCTCTCTTTTATTAAATATCAAACTCTATAATTGCTTTGGAAATGCAATTTCATTTGAAAATGGTACAAAATGGTCTGAAATGGCATAAAACAAAGAGTTGAGACAAAAGTTTCATTTTTACAGATGCCGCATTTTTTTGTTCGCTCTTCTTCTTTGTGCGTCCGTTTGTCTGTATGTACGTTTCTTCCTCTGTCTGTTTGTCGCTCTGTCTGCTGTGTCTGTCTGTTCGTGTGCCTGTTGTGCCCCAGCAGCAACAACAGCAGCAAATGGACTCTGGTCAATCATGTCGCTTTGCTGGCAACGGGGCGGGTTCACGGAGGCAACGACAGACGCGTTGAACTTGAAATACATTTTCCAATTTGTTGTCATTTTTTGTTCAGCTTTTATAGTTGTTCTTGTTTTTGCACTGCTTGCAATTTTATACGAAATAAAAAAAATATTTATATATACATATATATTTATTTCTATATATCTATCGTCTTCGATCTGCTGTTGTCGTAGTGTACATATTGATTCACTTTTTTTGTTGTTTTTGTTGGCAATCATTTACTCTACAGCTAGCCCATATTTAACATGGCTGGCATTTTTATATGCATTTAAGCGGTTTTTTTTTCATGTTGTGAAAAGTGCAACAAAATTTAAATGAAAAAATAAATTATTACCTAAATATTTACATAAAAATATTTACTCGAGTTGTTGTCAGTCTCGTCAGTGCTGTTGACATTGTCATGATTTAAAGCAGTGACGTAGCCAAGTTTTTTTCATGCGAGCCACTTTTGCGACTAAGTATGTAATTCTAGGTATATATTGTAATGCTTTTTCGAAAGTATCTGTTGTTTGAAAAATTGGTCTTCTCTAATAGACATTCATATTAAAAATATAGTTCATGTCCTTGGCAAAAACAGCTTCGCAAACTATATACAGTCAAACTTCATTATGATATATTCCTCTTCAATGAGTTTTTCCATATTGTGAATTATGTTCAAGTGCATCGTAACTTGAAAAAATCATACTTGAAGAACGTCTTCTACTTTTCTTAAACAGACTTTTTTGTTTGTACCAGTTTCAATAACTTTTTGAATTTTTCCCAAACTTACCATTTATATTTTTAATTTTTTTAACTCATGAGGCTTTGAGCCCCCAGCCACAGCCCCTAACTACGTCACTGGCTTAGAGGAATTTCGTAGCCAGCTGGCAGTCAATGGACTTGACGGGCAAAAATTACACGTAGCTTTTGCGCGACTTATTACATAAGCGACACGCCCCATTTTGGCTTTTTTTATATATAACTGATTTTGAATAATCTTAAATAATAATTGAACGCCCACGTTTCATGCATTTTCACCTCCATTCGACAATATAATTATCAGCAACTTAATTTATGCTTCATTCAGAGCATTTAAACGCATTCCGTATGCTTATTGACTTAATGATGATGTTTTTATTAGGTTATATTATATACCTAGAACTAATAGCTATATCTATGTGGAACTATAAATAAATACGACTTTGTCACACCTATTATTGGACGGCAGCTTTCCCAATCTGTCAAATGCTTTTACTTAAAGGTGTTTGCTACCTGAGGCGTCAGTTGCATATAAAACCATGTAGCAGTGGAATTAATTCGTAATTATAGATGCCAATGCTAGATATTGTTGTTGGTATTGTTTCCATACTGCGGTTGGCGACGTTTGCGAATAATTAACTACTCGAAGATAATTCTAATTGACAGCAGTTAGACAGGTGTTGAAGTTAGTTGTTGAAACTAATGGAACTCAAAATTGATTTAGTTTCAAAAACGAAATGTGTTAGTTGTTAATGTGTAACAGATGTCCAACTTCAAAATTTAACAATTATAAAATTGAGTAGTGAAGAATGTTCTTAACTGGCAGCTATAAAGAGCTATTGAGTAAAAAGAATATTACAAATACAAGGGTGCTTTGCTACCTAGGGGTTACTGACTTTTTCTTATATACAATTTTAACAGATATTAAGTTTCTATGCAGTGTAAGTAATATTATTGAGTATACAAATACGCAATAACTGACTGGCGCCATCTAGCGCCAGCAATCTGCTGGCTCCTTCTTGCGGCAATAACTTGCTGCCGCCATCTAGCGGGCACGATGATTTGGAGATTGAGAGCAAAGAATTTAGCACTGTTTAAATTTGTTCACTCAAAAAAAATGTATTTGCTATGATAATAATATGTTGTTTTGGTCAACAGATTTATATTTTAGAAACTAGAATACACATTAATTATATACAAAACATTTATCTATGACACTTTTGCTCTTCATATATTAAAAGGAGCAACACAAATTGAAACGCAGATTAGATCACTCTCTTAGTATATAATGTGTTGTATAATATAACAATTTTTTATTGTTAAAATTTAGAATTTAGTTTTACATTAAATTTTATTATTTGATTTGTTATAGAAGCTGATGAGACGCAGGTTAGATCACTGCATTTTTAATAAATTTTACTTAATTCCCTGTAAGTTGTGAAACTTTGGATACATTTTTAGTTTTTTTTAGGATCTAGCTTATAAAGGTCTTAACCCATTTTTGCTGTTTCCGCGAAAAAATTTTTTATTGCAATGAAATCAATGTAGAGGCGTTACATATGCCTTAGACAAGATATTTGCAAAAATTCAGAATTTTCTGACACCTAGGAACGCCGTGACGTCATGTTGCGTGTACGCAACGCTGGCGTATTACTCGACAAATGGATATTCTCGGCCTCATATCAAATCGTATCATTCTTGATGATTTATTTTACCAGAAATTATTAAAAAAAAAGTTCTATGGGGTTCCATTGGCTAAAAATAACATAAAAGCTATTTTTATTTATTAATGCAATGATAAAATGGCGGTGTCAATAACTGAAAAATAATAGTCCTACTGGTGGCGAATTCGAATTCATTTGTCGAGCAATGCGCCAGCGTTGCGTGAACGCAACACAATCTTTAAGCCTCATCTAGAACTCGCACAATTACTTCTGCATATGTAATAAACTAATTTAAATTCTTCGTTGTTCATTTGTCAACACATTTTGATGTCGAAAAGACAAAGAATTTACATTCAGTAATGTTTAGTGTACATTTCAAAATGTGTCCAAAAAAGGTGTGTACACATACGGAAGTGATTGTGTCAGTGTGTGTTTTGCATGGGGTCGGATTATAAAAAGGAAGAAAGTCTAAAGATATAACTTAAAAAAAAAAAAAAATGGTAGCGATATCTCACACACAGGGCGCATAAGAATTTTTTGAAAATGGTGTTGCGTGTACGCAACAGAGGAAGAAAATGAGTTACGATTTTTACCAGAAATGTTGATCACAAGAAAAGACAGCTTGGCTATAGCTCTCGAAATCGATTAGTTATCGATAACTATTATATCTAAGTTGAACATTATGTTCAATGGGGCCATTTTTCAAAAATATTAACTTCAACACTATCAAATAATTTGGGATCGGAATTCGTATTCAGTTTAGCCATAAAAAAGGAATGCAACCAGGCCTCCAGTAAACATGCCTCAAAAATAATCGTAATAAACGAATCGATTCGATGCTATTCATTTTCGCTTAAAGCGCTTAATTCGAACAGAACCATTCACCTCATTTGTAATATCCAATTTCATAACACGATTGGCTACCAAAACTATAAGTATATCAGCTTTTTTGCTTTTTATTTATGGCTGAAATACAAAACATTGTCATTATCTAACCATATTATCGCTATATACAATATTTTCACTACGAACCTCTAAAAATAACTCAAAATATGCAGCTCATATTTCATATATGAAACCAGCAGAAATCATAATAATAACAGAAACAAAAACAAATCGTGTGTATGACAAAAATTTGCTTAGAGTGCAAACAAGTTGTTGACCAAAACAAAAATAAGCAGTCTATAGGATGCAAATATTAAAAATAATAAAAATAAATGAACTAAAAAGCGAAATGTAGAGCCTGAAATTCACAGCACAGATTATTTGCATAATTAGCTCAAAGTGATTAAAAATTACTTACTTTAGTCAAACCGAACCTATTTCTACGCGTTTATTGGTTCGGGTATTATTTAGGAATATTTTATTTATTGACATTATTTGGAATAAATTACAGTTAAAAGAAAAGTAACTTTCTTAAATATGATTTTTAAAAAATTTTAAAACCAAAATAATATTTGAGCTGAGCTTTCAACCTATCGTGGCGCCATCTTTCGTTAAGTATTTTTAGAATCACCCTTTTTTTTTATTTGGGATTTTTTTTTTATTTAAAGTTTTGTCATTCCGTGCGTAATTTTTTATGCTGCGTACAAGCCCTTTAACACCAAAAGTAATGGGCAACTTTAACTTCTTTACACCCCATCAATGGAGGGGAGGCTACGCCTCTGTCTTACATTTTGGTAACTTAATCAAAGAACGCAACGTTCTATAAATAGCGCCCATTTGACAGATGATTGACAATGGTCAAGGGGAGAAGGCAGTCTACCAAGAGGCTGCACCTGGGACAGCCTGACTGTTAAATAAACTATTAATAACGCGTGAACTTCATTAGTCAATTGTACATAGTAGATAAATAAACAAATAAACAGTGAGCATAAACAAAACGAGAAAAACAGTGAAATATTTTCATGCTATTGGCGCCATTTAAACGCATATTTAGCTTGGTTGTAACTGTACTTTGCACCATCTTTGATAAACACATTTTGTGTGCATGTGTGTGTATGTGTGAAAGTGTGTGTTTTGGTTCATAAATCATATCGAATGGCTGAGAACTTATCGAAAATTATATAATATAATACAATAAACGGTCTTTAACTAACGGCGCTACCAAACAAGCCAACGTTAATGATCATTTTTGTTTGTTTGTAGTTGTTTTTAACTCTATCGGGGTATTGTGTCGGAAATCTCTTTTAAACGAATTTGAAACCGTAGTATAGTCAAATATATGAGGCCAAGCTTTTAAAATATATTAATAAAAATCAATAATAAGCACCGTGCTTTCGAAAAAAGACGTAATTTTCGTTCTTATGATGGCTAATTATATCAAAAGTTGTTTACTAAAAACTTTGGGTGAAAAAAGTTATGCTCTAATGTTATTATTGGAAAATATCTCCTTAATCAATCATTATATAAGTAAAAATACTTTCTTTGTAAATTTAAGAAGGATTTTAAGAGTAAAATGAAGATAACAATGCATTTTAATTAAACAGAGCGAATCCAGAAGATCTGACTTACAAAATCAAATCACCTTCCCTTATCACATGAAATATAAGAGTCTTTTAAAAATGTTCAACATGGTCAACATATTTAGTTAGAAGTCACATCAATATAACTTTCCGGAAATCTTCGACAGCAGAAATTTTTTTTCTGCATCCATTACTGATATAAGCTTTTTTAATAGAATTTAAAAAGTGGAAACTGAAATTTATCCACCCTTGGCGATAATTGCTCTATCGAATATTTTCTTTTAATATGTATTATCGGTATTTATGATTAATCCTTTGTCTTTCTCCATGTATAACATGATTAAGCTGCTTTTTATAAGGCGTAGAGAATTAGTTTGATATTTATTATTATGTATTTTTTTTCTGTTGATTGCTTGTTATTTAAGTCGAAATATAAATGTTCCAGAAAAGTTTTAGTCCAGTCATTGTTTTTAATACTTTAGTAAAATTAAGAATTATCATCGTATTACCAAGCACATCACACCAAAATTATAGGTAATATATTATACAAAGTAGAAGGTGATGGAAATGTTGGTTGATGGAATAATAAAGCTCAAATTAGATTATCTAAAATATATGATTATAATTGTAGACACTTCCAAAATTTGGAAGCGAAAATCGAAATTTATCTATTATACTTTCTGTGAAAATTGTACTATCGAATATTTAATTTTTTTTATATACAATACCAAAGGAAAGGAGTATATTAAGTTTTGTCCAAATGTATTTCGCATGTGAAAGAACATATCGGAGACCCCTCATAGATATCTTCAACATGATCGAGGGAACCAAAGAAGTTAATCTAGACATGACCATCCACCTGTCCGTTTGTCTGTCTGTACGCGCAGATCTTCGAGATTACTAGAGCTAGAGCAACCAAACTTTCGGATTATTTACTTATTTTTTTAATATCGGGGCTATATACTTTTTAGCTCCCAACAGAGTATTACAAAGCACCTGGAAGAATAAGAAGTATAATAATTCTTTTTGGCCTTCACTTCTCAAAACTATTACCAAATTACATTAAAGTCGGTTTACTATATCATATAGCCCCATAGTAATAAAACGAAACGTTTATGACATAATTAGCTTGATTTTTGTGTGCCTTGAAGTTTTCAAGAGTTCCCAAGGACTATATGAAATTTTATCAAAATCGGTTGACTATATCGAATAGGATCGATCGGTCGAAATCAATTTTCAGTTCATAATTCGTTTGTCAATAAAGATATCGTAAACAGATTTTTGAAGCATCTTAGCACTATGCCTAATTGGATCTAAATCGGTTGGTTGGTTTTTTAGCTATGAAGATACAGGCAAGAACGTAGCCAGAAATTAGTTTCGGGCGAGTTTTGCTGTGGATCATAAAGCATATAATCGAAGTTATTAAGAAAACCCCGAGAGGAATGGAACCCCCAAAACTTCCCGCTGGCAACGCCTATGGATACAGTTCATCTCAAAGTTGTCCGCGCCCGACATTAATGTGCGCAAGTTTTTTTTTTAATTGCATATTATATATTTGTCCTGGTTGCACATTTTTTGGTTGAAATATGAACATCTCAGGAGGGACTGAAACTAAATACGTAATTTTCAATGCTTTCAAAAAAAAAACAGAATTTTGTTCGTTATCCACTTTACCGATATATAGGTAATTATATTTATATTCGGCTATAAACTGTAGCTCACTATTCTCTTCGAACAGTTATTAATAGAGATCCCCAATGCTCCGCCCAGGAGCTACTGACTACATAGTCAGTCTGGGAAATTATTATTTATTTATTTATTATATATGAGTTAGTTATACGATCACCTTCAAAAATAGACGGAAATTTCTTAAAATTAAAGTTCATATAGAATTAAATTCCTAATACCCAAATTGAAAGTATTTAAATATGATTAAGTGAAGAGAAAAATTACTTTTATGGCCTGATTTAAAAAAAAAAAGTTTCTTCAAAAATAGTCCGAAATATTTCCAATTTTAACTTCATACATGTCAGTTATTTAATTCTTTGTTCAAATTCTAATGGTCAACAAAAAATTTAAAAACACGCCAAAAAAATTATTCCAAGTCTCAGTTTTCTACGCAATAGATACCTTTTGATAATAAAAAAAAAAACAAATATTGTGTAATAACTTTTTTAAGACAGTTCCGATACTTCCCTTAACACTGCTAAGAAATACTAAGGGAGACTCGAATAAGTTACTTTTCTGCATGGACAACAGGATTTTGGCAAAGCGAAACTGTTTACTAAAGAGTTTTTCAAATATTCCATATTTATATACTTTTGAAGAAGGAACTATACTCATTCAAAAGTATATGTTTCCTAAACAAATCTATTATATGAATTCCCATATTAAAATTGTATGCCATTGCGTATGCTTAATGTTTTCAAAAGTATTCGTTCAAAATTCTTTCGGACTCAATCTACATAGCTGCACAAGCTCCTTAGTATTCAATTCCAGTTTTCTTATTATTGTTGTATTAGACGTTGAGATGACGGAGACCTGGCGAAGATCACCAACACATTTATCCCATAACACACGAAAAATCTTTCTAAGAGCATTAGAGTTCCATTACAAAAAATTTTGGCCTACTAATTTTTGGCAAGATTCCAAATAAAAAGTAAGACAAAAGCTTTGAAAGATTTCGAGCACACACCTGAGTCTACTATATATGTGTGTGTGAGCGTGCGTGTGTATATGTGTTTGCACGCTTATTATTGTTATTATTTTTGTTAAGTTGTTGTATCTGACCTCCACAGTGCGCCTGTACACGATCTCTTAATCCACGGCACGTGTAAACTCTTAAAATCTGTTTGGTTAAAAAGAAATAACAACAAAAGCGGAGGGAGACAAAAATTGGCTAAATATGCAGAAAAAAAAGTAATTAAATATAAAAGCGAAAAGTAATGAGCATGTACTGTTAGTTGTGTATGTGTGTGTGTATTTCGGTCTTTTTCGAATCTCTATTAAAAATTCTTTGGAAGTTTCAATGGGTCTCAATATAAAGCTCTTGAGAGAAATGACCCATATAAATACGCGAAAATATACGAATGTGTGGGAACATATGTTTGTTTATGTTTTTATCTTATGTGAGAGTTTCATTTAATATGAGAATTGAAAAAATTGCCAAAGACAGCGTAATTTCGGTTATATATGTATGTATGGTAGAAAAAAGCAACCAAATTTAAGAAGTATCTTAAAAATAAATTTGTCATAATTAAAAACGAATGTCTTTGAAACTATGAATGCTGAATCATTCATAAGATTCACATGTGTTCGGAGATGTCTTTTAAGTTTTGGTGTATGGGTTGGAAAGTACTTAATGTCGAAGCACACTGTACAGTAAAGATTTTGATTTTTAAACATCTGGCAATTACTACTATGATTGTGATTTGAGGCATATTACAATCATATTGTAAACCAACTAGTCAGCATTTTTAGAGAAGATTCTATAAAAAAAATTCAAAAACAGAAAAATATTTTTTTTTTTATATGTTAAAAAAATATGTATAAAAATTCCAAAATTGTGTAGATTGTTTGATTAAATATTTGTCGGGCATAAATGCAAGAATATTCAGTACCGATTTTTTGTTTCTTGAAGTATCGTCTATCACACACGCATTTATATGGTATCGGCATCAATCGAAAAAAAAACATTTTTTTCAAGCAAAAATTAAAGTAAGTGTAAGTGTAAGTGTCCCATTTCTTTACTCATAAATCTACTAATTCGTTATAAATAATATACTGAAGTAAAATCGCTTTTTTCAAACGAAAATGAGGTCGAAATTTTTTTTTTTGTGCAACCAGTGCATACTCTATTCCTACAGTTTTACTACACTTTCTATAATTTGTATATAAAGTTTAAGATAATTGAATTATTTATCTTCCAGTTTTCTAAAATTTTTACATTATATTTTTATACCCTGTACCGTATGGTACAAAGGGTATATTAAGTTTGTGCAAGCCGAAAATGTATGTAACGTACAGAAGGAGAAGTCGGAGACCCCCCAAAGTTACCTAAAGTATGATCAGGGTGACTAGAGAAGTCGATATACCCATGTCCGTCTGTCCGTCTGTCCGTATGAACGCCTAGATCTCAGAGATGGTAAGAGCTAGAGCAACCAAACTTTCAGATAAGATCCCATATTAATCCATAGGAGACAAGTTTATTTTTTTTTTTTGATATCGGGACTACATTATATAGCTCCCATAGGGGTGTTTCAGAGGACCTCGAAAAAAAGCAAAAGTTTTAGATGGATAATTCGTTTGTTTATGAAGATATCGTAACCAAATTTAGCACACAATAGTTTTTTAGAGTTTCCAGACACTGTACCAAATTTTATCAAAATCGGTTGACTATATCATATAGCTCCCATAGGACCAATCGGTCAAAAAATCGTGTTTTGTACAAAATTCGTTGTGTTTCGTTTATTTGTGAACATACCGTAACCACATTTGGCATTAAGAAGTTTCTTAGAGTTCCCAAGCACTATACCAAATTTGATCAAAATCGGTTGACTATATCATATAGCTCCCATAGGATCGATCGGTCGAAAATTTGTTTTTTGTACAAAATTCGTTGTGAATCGTTTGTTTGTGAAGATATTGTAACCAAATTTGGCATTAAGAAGTTTTTTAGAGTTCCCAAGCACTGTACCAAATTTGATTAAAATCGGTTGACTATATCATATAGCTCCCATAGGGCCAATCGGTGAAAAAAACGTTTTTTGCACAAAATTCGTTGTGTTTTGTTTGTTTGTGAAGATATTGTAACCAAATTTGGCATTCAGAAATTTTTTATAGATCTTCAAAACTGTACCAAATTTTATCAAAATTGGTTGACTATATCATATAGCTCCCATAGGGCCAATCGGTCAAAAAAACATATTTTGAACAAAATTCGTTGAGTTTCGTTTATTTGGCAAAGAAATATCTTTTGAAGTTTGTAAGCAATATATCGGACTTGATTGCAATTTGGTGGTACAGGGTATCCCAAAGTCGTCCGCGCCCGACTTTAACGTACGCCATCTTTTTTTTTTTAATAGTAAAACTCATAAAAAATCCATTTTATATATTTTTTTATAATTATAATTTTCAAAAGAAATCATGGGTCGTCAATTTAAATCTGAAAGAAAATACTATATAATATAATAAAAATTGTACAAATCGGTTAAGTAAACCGGTAGAACTTATTTTTCTTTAAATCAAAAAATTTTGTTTTCCAATAGAATTCGCAAAATGTTCACAAAGTTAGTTCCTTAGACAAATTTTTTGATACATTTTCGGTTTTAGCAAGCCATTTTGCTAAAATTTTTAGTAGTTTTTTTTTAATATAAAACTAAAAAAAAGTATTTTTTTTTACATTTTTTAACAACTTTTGCCGTTTTCTTAAAAATAAAAATAATCGAATTTTAGGAACTTGAATTTACTGTGAAAAACAAATTAAGGAAACAATTTGTGTGCTCTGTAGTTGAGGATATACAACTAGGGGCCAAAGTAGATACTTTTCATAAAAAAAACATAAATCTTCGGAAAGGAAAAAAATAACTTTAAACTGGGTATGAATGCTTGTTTTGATATTTTATGTCAAATTTTTAAAGTAATCAGAAATATCATGACAGTCTCACAAATTTTAAGATTTGTCACAAAAATCGTTTTTTGACAGTAACATTTTTTCTGTCCTTTATTAGCTTTCTAAACATTCAAAAGAACTGTAGAACGTAAAATTCTATACAAAACTGCTCTACAACAAAACACACAAAAAAGATGAAAATGAAATTTTTGAAAAAATATATATTTTACGATTTTTGGATTGTATCTGGCTGCTTCTAAATGATGCGATACCGTTGCGAAACAAGATATACTAATTGAATGGTGGCGCCATCTATCGGAAAGTTCGTTTTTATACAGCCTCGGTTCTTCAGTTTTAAGGCTGATCAGGTTTAAAAGAAGGCATATTTTTATTAATGCTATCTATTAAGCTGTTCCAACTCTAAATCCAAGAATATCTTCGCAAAGCAAAAAACATATTTAAACTTTTTTTTATGATGCCTCGAAATTTCTATCGAAAATGAGCTGTAGAAAACACCCGTTTGCTCGTTTTTGCTTACTTCTAGGTCTTGTAGAAAAGCCCAGTACATACAAATATCTCTTAGCAACAGAGTTGGAAAGGTTTCTTTATTATTACAATTTTTTTGATAATAACAACAAATGCCTCAAGCCAGTCAATAATAACTGAAAGTCTCTTCAAAACTCCATTGTTTTTCTATAATATTTTTTTTTCGTTTTTTACAATGTATGTCTTGAGTTGCAAATGCCACGGGGCATTTTAAACAAAACTTTATTATTTTTATAAAATATTTATTTATGTATATTTTTATCAACTCTTTTTTTTATTTGCCGAATTTATTACTATTCGTTATACTGTTATTTGATTTTTTGTGATCATTTTCGTTGTCTTTTATGGCTTTATACGCTTTTGGATCTAAATTTAGTTTGAAGAAAATGTGAGTTTAATGAATTCAACGCTTTATATATATTTATGAGTCTGAAGCTAAAGTAATTGATAAGTTTAAAATGTATAAAAATAGAAAATGATCTAAGTAGCCAAGAAGTGACCAAAATATGCATAAAAAGTTTCACAGCGTATAAGCTTTTATATCTAAGTTAGTTTTGGACTTTAACCGTAGTTTATAATATAATAAAAATAAAAAGCTGTAATTATATGCAATGATTAGGACATTTTTGAAGACAATGGGTAAGCAGCACAATGGGATTTTTTGAACCACAAAGTGCCACAAAATTTACCAGAAACTGCCCAATAATAGTATATACTCGAAATAAAATGGGCTAGCTATAGTTGGCACTGTCCGACGAGAATATACTCTATACCAGTGGTCGGCACGGCCCTATCCCATGGGCCTATGGTTCACACGTACTGTGTTGTACACAAAACGCATGCATGTGTGCGTGATTTTTATACTGAAATTCTCTCAGCTGATTCTCTGGCGTTGCCACGCTCTTGTTGCAAAGCAACAGACACGAAGTTGCTTGTGCATGACTTCGGCTCTTGGTTAGAGAGCGTGCTTGCTTTTTACTCTCACAAAACTAAAGCGCTCCAACATTAGTATGGGGCAGAAAACACAAAATCAGTTTATGTTTAGTTGGCTATAGCCAACTGTACACAAGCATTTGTGAGAGTAAAAAAGCAAGCACGCTCTCTAAGCAAGCGCCGAAGTCATGCACAGTCTGTTGCTTTGCGACGTCAGCGTCGAAATACGTCACAGCGGCAGAAAATATACAACACAAACGCAAAAAAAAAATGCATATGTATATTTTGCCGACCACTGCTCTATACTCTCAAAAGCAACCTACACTTGATTGATATAATTTATCAAATTTTGCGCTCTTAGCTCGGAATCGGGGTTTCAAACCTTAAAAAATGTTTACTAGGGTCTGTTCTCACTAGGTTCAAAGCACTATTTGGGTGGACCTCTGGTTCGAAAAAATAATTCTATTTTTAATGCAAATTCTTGGCCCGTCAGTGGGATACCCTATACTCATTTTATTTTATTTCGGTTAATTTCATTTTATTATTTGATTTGTTTTTTTTTTTATGCATAATTTTTATTTCGCAATTTTGTCTTTCCGTTGATATCTTACATATCCCTGAAAGATCAATATTAAGAATTCAAAAAATAAGAGTTAAAATTAGATTTTTTTCAAATAATTTAAAAATATCGGACTGAAGACCTCCGTGGCTCTAGCTATTCTTATGATAACTTTGAACCAATTTCAATATAAATAAGTAAGCACATTTCCAAAACATTTCTTTCTTCTTCTTGCTATCCTCTTCTCCCATAGGAGCATAGGTCCCAAAACATTTTAGATATTAATTATCTTAATTTTTTGTTTTTTGATAGCCTTGGTACAAAATTAATTACGATGACGTCACACGAATAAAAGATTGTTCAAAAAAACGTTTTCTTCGCTTTCAAAAAAAATCATTTGTTTCGTCAAACCAATTTATTGGACAAGCCCCTAACACTGAAAGTAACACATT
This sequence comes from Chymomyza fuscimana, assembly GCA_949987675.1. Classification (NCBI taxonomy): domain Eukaryota; kingdom Metazoa; phylum Arthropoda; class Insecta; order Diptera; family Drosophilidae; genus Chymomyza; species Chymomyza fuscimana. The sequence continues at coordinate 129,173,305 of OX465088.1, read as the reverse complement.
TTTAAAACGAAGTTCCCTAACAGAGCTTAGATAAAAATGATAGCAAAATGGTGACGTAATGAAATGAAGTATGCCGTTGGTCAATAATAATGCTTTGGAGAAGAATTTTACATGCAGGTCTCCCAGACAGAGACCAATTTACACGTCACCTTCTTTCAACTTAATATGCTGCTTAGACATTTTTTACAGTGTATAAAATATTATATACACATCGCTTACATGACAGCTTACAAATTGATTATTTTCAAAAAAGTACATTTAATTGTTTAGCTACTGACCAAAATTAACTTGTAAGCCGCTAAAATACCTGTCAATATTTAAACCAAAAAGTTGAAGGTCAACAATATTTTAAAAAATCGCCGCAACTTTGCGTTACCTTAGGTTCTTTTTTTTTGTCTGGTTTATTTTTAGAACTTTTGTTACCCGTCGTACTTTGTCAGCACATTAAAAAAGGTTTTTATTAATGGCTACAAATGAATTATAATTCATAACATACTATAAAAAAAAAAAGAATACAAAAAATATTAACAAAGAAAACAAGTTTTTTTTTTATAAGTTGCTCGTTCTCTGACCCTGCTTTACATTTTGATTTCTTTAGAATTTTTTATCGGTTGTCTAATTTGTGACTTGAGACCTTTGCCATAAAAATTAGACATTTATGGTCTATATATACTATATATATTTAATTAATTAGCATATCGAATTTAATTTTATGGTTTATTTTAATTACATTTTATGCTAGAAAATTGTTTCGAGAATGTTTTGTTCAGAGCTACAAATAATACGTTTAATTTATATTGTAAGCAATTTTTTTTATGCACAACTAAAAATAGATATTTTTTTTATTATTTTTCGAACTGTGGGTCAGTGTGTTTGGGAAAATTCCCATGTGGCTTTTATAGATTTTTAATTTTTGTTTTCTTCAGCATTTATAAATAGCTTTTCAACATTTTTTAAGTGCCCCAATACTTTTTAGAATTTTTTTGAATTTTTCTCAATTGTTTTGCATGCAGCTAGTGCTGAACAATTTTTTATATTTTTTTTGTAGGAATTTGTATAAACATTTTATGACAGCATGAAATGTTTTTGACTATTACTTAGCCCATTTAAATTAAAAAAAGCATAAAGCTTAAAATTGTATATGACAAGCTTGTATCAGTTTATTATTTATTATTTAACTGAAACGTAAAAAAAATTTTAGTTAATATATGAACAAGTTTAATAATATTTCTACCAAAACGTTACACTATCGGACGTGCTTGAGAAATCGAATGCTTATATTTTATTCGGATTGGGATCTTATGTGGCTTGAATCCGATTACTTTGTTGAAAGTGAAATCAAATCGAATTGCCAAAATAGGTTCAAAAGAGCATTTAATTTCAACTGAAATAATTTTTTAAATATTTATTATGAATCCAACTAAGTGCCAGGCAGTTCTATATACCCTAAGGAAAAAATCTTCACCTGCTGTCTGGTTAGACAATCAACCACTAAAACTACAAAAACAAGCTAAATACTTAGGAGTTACCCTTGATAGCAGACTGACTTTCAGACAACATATAGAAAGCACATTTAAAAACTGCCGGCTAAAGATGTCTAAAATGAACTGGCTCATGAACCACCGCAGCCGTCTTTCTCTCCGATGCAAAAGAGCCTTATATAAAATGGTAGTGGTTCCAACCTGGAGATACGCTATCCAGATCTGGGGTATGGCGGCTCGCTCGAGTCGCTCACGTATTCAGACACTCCAGAACAGGGCCTTACGCCTTATTACTGGGTGTGAATGGTATGTAAGGAATTCGACCTTGCACCACGACCTCAGACTGGAGACCGTCGAACTCCAGATAAATGAGCACACAAGCCGCTACAACGAAAGGCTAAAAAGACATCGTAATAGGCTGGCAAAAGGGCTCCCAAATGAAAATCCTATAAAAAGGCTTAAAAAAAGAAGTTTTAAAAATCTGCTCCAACAAGCGCCGAACTGAAAGAAAACGAAAAGAAGACCGACAGAAAAGCGGACCAAATGATGGCCTCCTGATTGACAGGACTCCTTAACACTCCTAAGACATCTCTAACTAAACAAGCTGGATTGGCGATCATAAAATAAGAAACCTGCAATTCATAAAAATATATGTATTTTTGATAATTTTGCAAAATAAAAAAAAAAAATAAAAAAAAAAAAAAATATTGATTTTTTATTAATTTTTTTCTGATGCAACACAAAAAATAGCGCAACTCAAAAAGAATTTTTGGCATAAAAAATTTAATTTTAATAAATATTGTTGCTTAAGTCATATTATTGTCTAAAATTATTTAACATTTTATTCGGATTCGTTTTGAAACCGAAAGTTTGGTGCTGCGAAGCGAATTTATCATGTGGTTTGAAACCGAATATTTTGTAGCAAGAGGAATTAAAACGAATCGGCAGAATAGGTTTGAAAAAACGAATTTGGCCGAATATAATAAAGTAGGTACTAGCAATATTATAATGAAACGAAAACGATGAACAGTAGTCGAAAGGTTCAGAGCAGTCCTTAAAAAGAAGTTATTTCCCTTATCAGGGCATACTCCAGGGAAATATAGATATCGAAAACAGAAAATGTGAAATTGCGAGCAAACAAAAACGAATGCGAACAAAATTTATTCGTTTTAGTTTTGATTTATAAATTTAATTTCTTAAAAAAATTCGGAATTTAATTTAAAAAATATATATGACGGTTGCAATCTGAAATTGTTGTCAAATCTTAAAACTAAAAAAATGAAAAAAAAAATATATTCATTTTACAATTTAAATTATTTTTACTGCTTAACTATAATGGTAGTAACACAGTTTTGAGGTTGAAAATTTTTTTTTTAAATCAACTTAGAAAAATATTTTACACTTGTTTAGCGAAGTAGTTAAAAAAGAAATTGTTTCTACCAAATTTCGTATAATAAATTATTTTGGTTCTTAAATCTAAAAAATGGCAAAAATTATCTATCTCAAAGTATTTGAAAAATTTTTACTGCATAAATAATGTTACGAAAAAAATGCTCATATTATAAAAATTTTTAAATTCAATTTAGAAAATAAATTTTTTTTAATTTTGGTAAAAAAATTTCCTGAGAGCTCTACTAAATGTCAAAGAAGACAAATGTGTCTTCATTTAAAAAAAATTGAAAAAACTTATATTTTACATAATTTAAAAAATGTTCTCTGCTTATACATAAAAAAAAGTTTTCACTTGGTTACCAATTTGGTAAAAAAAAAAATTACTGAGAGTTTTACCAAATGTCAAATTATCAAATTAAATCTGAAAAATGGGAAAAATTATTTTCATTTTAAAACAGAATTTTAAAATGTAATTCAGAAAATAACTTTACACTTGTTTTGGATTTAGGTAAAAATATTTCATTGAGAGCTTTGTCAATTTACAATTTTCCAAAAATGTTTAAAATTAAAGAATTATTGAAAATTGTTCTACAGTGAATTTTGAAAGATAAATTTTATGCAAATGAAAATTTTAAAGCCACAATAGTCGTTTTAATATAATAGATCCCTCTCTACTAGGCTCGTTTTTAAATATATTTTGATATAAAAAAATTTATTACCATTATTTACAAAAATAAACAAAAACCACAAAAAGCAAAGCAAATATTTAGTCATAAATGAATACATCAAAAGCTTTTAAATTAAGTTTAACTTTTTTTTAATGGTTGAGAAAAAAAAATTTGTTTTTTTGTTTTAAATGATAACAATATAATTTAATAATCAAATGTCAAAGCGAATTAATGAAACAAATTGAAGCTAAAAAGTAATATTTAAGCATTATACGTTAATAAACAATTAAATAAACTACAAAAAAAAATTCCACAGTAAAAAACAAAATGATTTTAAAATAAGTGCAACAATTGTTTTAATTCCATTAAAATATTTATGAATTATTAAATAATAAAATTCAAGGTAATAAATAAAAAGCCATTAAATACAAATTCAAACCAAATAAAGCCAAAGTTCGAGTTTTGTATAATATAAATATTGTTTAAATTTGTGTTAAGCCACAAACAACATTTTTATTTTGCAGTGCTGAGTGACGACAAAAAAAGTGTTTGAAAATGCAGCAGTTGTGATAAAAAATAACAAACACACAAAAAAACAAAAATACATAAATAATGCGATTAAAAACGACGCAGCTTAAAAAAAAGTGCAACATTTGACTTATATAAATCCAAAAAAAAAATTAACAATAAATATTTAAAAAAAAACACCCTATTCATAAATCTCAAAAACCGCAAAGCGGTTGCAAATTGTGTTCCAGCCCCGCATAATGCCGGGCATCATTGTCCGGCAGCCACAGACACAATTCAGAAAGTCGCAGCTGTTGTTATTACTATCTCTACTGCTGCTCCTGCTGCTCCTGACAAGTGCGCCCAGTCATGCCGGGTTCTACGAAGTGGAGGCGGCGAGCAATGTAGTGGGCAGCAGCAGCTCGGATGAGCACAGCTTCAAAACGCCGGAGACAAAAACATCGCACAAATCGCAGAGCACACAGCTGGTGCAACAGTTTCCCATGGCGCTGCGACGTGGTCCAGGTCCGGGTATGGCACATCAGCGCCTACAGCTGATTTTTGTTGCGCTGCTGCCCACCGTGGAATCTGATAATAAAAATGACTGCATAATGCCCAAGGTGCTGCCCGTGCTGGAGCTGGGCATATTGCATGCACAGCAGCTGGGCTTTGCGCATGGCGTGCACGTTGACATTACACTGATATCACGTGATACCTTCTGCTCCTCCAAATACGGACCCATTGGTTTTTTTGAGATCTATACACAATGGCCGGAAGTACATGCTGTTTTTGGACTACCCTGTGAATATGTCTTGGCGCCGATATCGCGTTATGCGGATGTTTGGCAGGTGCCAGTGTTGACCACCGGCGGCAATGCCAAGGAGTTTAGCAAGAAATCCGAAAGTTACTCTACACTAACCCGGCTCAAGGGCGCTCAGGTCAATAATCTGGGCAATGTGGTAAGCGCTATACTGGACAGCTTCAATTGGACCCGCACAACGCTGATCTATCAGAACGAGAATGTCAAGGTCAAGGGCAACTCGGTTTGTTTTCTCTGTCTGGCTGCCATACACGAGACCATTGAAAAACAGTCGGTTTATCAGCTGGGTTTTGATACGACCACTTGGACCCAGGCGGATATCACACGCATGCTCAAAAATATCGCCATGCAAACAAGAAGTAAGTTGGGATTTATCACAAAAATTTTTTTGTTTCGAGTTTTTTTTGGGTTAACTTAGTCCATTGACTTTGGTTTTATCAAAAAAGAAGCTTGGCATTTTTTTAAGAATACATTTTAAACAATTTTATTTAAAAGCTACTTCTTTAAATCTGTTGGAAAAATTCCCAAATCCGGCAGATGCTTGCTTTACAATAACTTAAACCTATATCTTTCGGAAAATATTTTATCAGTTAATCTTATTATGTCTGTTTCCGACTTCAAATCATAATTCGAAAATAACGAATTCTTTCTCTTAGCAATTTATATTTGGAAATTTCGCAACCAGTCTAGGTTACAGTAAAGACCTTCCGACAAATCGGAATTAACCAATGAACATCTTTACAAGAACACATTTGCAAGGAGATATCCCAACGCTAATCCTCTTAAATGGCTAAGAAGCAGACGCTTTTGGGATGGTCTATACAGTGAAGAACTTCTGAAAATCGGAATTAAACAATGAACATCTTCTACGTCACAAAAACAGATTGGCTAGAGGCGACCCCAACGCTAATCCTCTTAGAAGGCTAAGAAGGAGTCCCTTTTGAGTACTTTTCCCTTCCCCCTGTAGACCAAGTCCCCTGACTCGGTGATTTATGATCTATGATCTAGGACCTTTATTCTGGGCAGACTCCGCTCTGACTTTTGTTTATTCCCTACCAGAAAAAAAAGAAAATTAAAGCAGGCACGAATTACACTACGATATTTCATATCTTTATCTTTATCTTATCTTTAGATAAGCTTTTATTGGGTAATTTTAAAATCGGTGCATATCCTAACTATTGATTTATTAGACCTTTAATTTTCTCAAAGCGCTATATAATAAACAATGCTAATAATAAAATTTTGGTTAAATTACAAATAAATAAATAATTAGAGACATCTGTAAACCTACTTAATGCAGCCACAAATGCACCGGAGATAGGCTTTTATTGGGATATAGTAAAATCTATCCATATACATTTCTTGGTTTGAATGGCTTATAAATACTTTTAATATTTTTTAATCTCTCTATATACAAAACAATTTTCCACCGTACATCATTTTTTTTTTGGCACCCTATGGAGAAAAACTTAGGAACTTGGCGTGATTCCAATTTTTTCGTACTCCCTCTCACAGTCAATTTTGAGACTGCGTCTTTTGGATGAGGAGGGAAAATTCAGAAAAAATTATGAATGAAGAATTCAAAACGAAGAGTAAAAAATTAACCGTCAGATAAAATTTGCAACATTTGTATGTAACATACAGAAGGAGACGTCGGAGACCCCCAAAGTTACCTAAAGTATGATCAGGGTGACTAGAGATGTCGATATACCCATGTCCGTCTGTCCGTCTGTATGAACGCCTAGAACTCAGAGATGGTAAGAGCTTGAGCAACCAAGCTTTCAGATTAGATCCATTATAATCCTACGGGAGACAAGTTTATTTAATTTTTTTGATATAGGGTTTATATTATATAGGGGTGTTTCAGAGGACCTCGAAAAAAACAAAAAGTTTTAGATGGATAATTTGTTTGTTTATGAAGACATCGTTACCAAATTTGCCACTCAAAAGTTTTTTATAGTTCCCAAACACTGTACCAAAGTTGATCAAAATCGGTTGACTATATCATATAGCTCCCATAGGGCCGATCGGTCGAAAAAAAGTTGTTTGCACAAAATTCGTTGTTTCCTTTGTTTATGAAGTTATCGTTACCACATTTGGAACACGGAAGTTTTTTATAATTCCCAAACACTGTACCAAATTTGTTTGTGAAGATATCGTACCCAAATTTTGCGATCAATTGTCTTTTAGAGTGCTTAAGCAATATATCGGTCTTAATTGCAATTAGTGGTACAGGGTATCCCAATGTCGTCCGCGACCGCATGCGGAATTTGGCCAGAGAAGCAGGGAGGAGGTGGAACCCCATACTGTAATGCTGAACTAATGAAATATTTAAGGATGGCGTATAATGTTATTTTATGGAATAAGACAAGCATGCATATAAAATCGAATTGCTTAAGGTATGTTAAGGGCTACATTAGTTAATTTCAAGATCAAGCCATCTTGTAAAATAGTTTTTTTACCAAATTGGCTTCTTTTCCAGTGCACGAGAAATTCTTTGGCAATGCAAAATTAGATTGGGTATGGTTGGGTGAGGTAAGTCCAGGCCTTTCCACAAAGGTGATGAAATAGAAAGATGCCGATATATCTACTAACTATTATAATACGCATACCCTTGTTAAAAAGTTATTTGAAATCAATCTTCTTATTGTTATATCCCTAATATTGATCCTTCAAAGGCATCGAAGCGATGTGAATTTTGGGATCCCTTCAATTTATTTTCAAATTTTCGAAATAAAAATTGCGAAATTACTTTTATTTTACTTTTATAAAAATTAATAAATAATTGATATTGTCATAAAAATTAAATAAAACGAAAAAGATCTGATTTTCCAAAAATTACGAAATCTCTTTAATAAATAAATAAATTAATTTTATTATAAAAATTATATATTAAAATTTATTATAAAAATTTAAAAATAAGAATTAGTTCGCTTTTTAAAAATAACAATTTATATTAAGTGCTCTTTCAAATAAAATAATAACATTTATTTTATTTTGAAGTATCTTTTCTTATTCTTAAAATTATAAACACTGTTATTACGAATATCTAATTGTTTAAGGACATATAGCATAGCTATTTATGGACATTTTTTAAGTGTAGATAAATGTGCCAACCAGAGTAACACGCATCTTGGTTCAAAAGATATTTGAATTTAATTTAATTTATAAATTTTCAAATAAATAAAAGTCTACGAATAGGTTTTATTATAAAAAGTTCAAAATAAATGTCTTTTCGAGATTTAAATAAAAAATGTTATTAGACTGTTCTTTAATAGTCTTTATTAAAAAATAAAAAATATGAGATTTTTGCCAATTAAATGATGCAAAAATCACATATACAAACATACATGTATTTTTTAAAATTATAATCCCTGTTTTTACGAGTATCTAATCCTGCTCTCTTAATGTCGCTGGAAAAGCTTAGGTTAATCCTAAGATTAATACTCTGCAAACATTGAATTTTGGTTAATAAGTTTTCACCCAAGCCGTATTAAGCTTTAATATATTTATTTTTAAAAATTGTTTTTGAGGTTGAAGTTAGACTAATTCTTTAGCTTAAGTGGGCCAAATAGAAATTGTGCATACGCCACATGCCCACATTTTCCGCGTATATCGACTCAAAGTAGGTAGCAGTTCTACTTTTCGCGTTCTCAATACAAATCTATTATGTTCGACATACCGTAGCCAAGGTTCCCCATATAGCCTTGTCCACTTGCTCTTCCGTCGAATAAATGCACTTGCACTTTCGAGCGCATTTGTAGCTCAACTTTGTAACCCCCAGACAGAAATAGAACATCTGGTTATATATTTCTAGTATCATTAAAAGCGAGACCAATTGCTTTAATTAGATATCACGAGTCATGCATATCGATAACGTAGGCAAAATGAAATAGTTTGTAAAAACCGGAAAATAAAAGGTAAAAAAAAATAAAAAATATACAAATAATGGACATAAAAAATAAATATTGTACCTGCATTTGTCATAAGTGTAGCTGCATAATGCGCTATAATGTATTTATAGATGGCCATCCATATTGTATGTATTTTGTACAACTTGGCGTATGAGCAATACGCAAAGATTGCGTCAAATTGAATTGCTTCTGGTTTATGGCAAACGGATATCATATTTAATAAAAATTAAGTGAAAATTGATCGGCTCAACTGACAGCTGTCAATAAAGCGTGTCAATCTATAAATAAACTCATACAGATGCATATATTTATATATAGTTTTTTTATTGCATACATAGCATTTGGCGCCACGCGAAATTGAAAATAAAAGTAAACTTTAATTACAACTCATTTAATTTTATTTATTGGCAATTAACATAATAAACAATGACAAACGGATTGCTTATTTGTGCTTAATATGTATTTTAAATACATATGTACAAATGAATGTTTGTATTGGTGTCAGTGGTTTCCTCACAGTTCTATGCTAATTGACTTTAAATATAAACCGCAATGGCTTAATTCAAAAATAAATGGGTAACAGCGACTGTGGCATACCCTATGCCCACAACGTTACACTATAGGTACTTTGTTTTTTTTTTGACGACAAGGAATACTGCTACGGAGTATATGTAGACGTCAAACAAGCATTTGACAGAGTTTGGATAGTTGGTCTTCTGTCTAAAATTAAAAAAATACTTCCTGCTCCATTTTTTCATCTATTAAAAACCTACCTGGAAGACTGAAAATTTTATGTTAAAATAAAAGAATCTATATCTACGGAAAGGAAAATGAGAGCTGGCGTACCACAGGAAAGCGTCCTGGCCCCTTTTTTGTACAATTTATTCACGGCGGATATCCCGACACCTAGGGAGCTCACAGAAACCGTTAAGAACGGAAAACTAATGATAGCTACATACGCAGATGACTTGGCAATTTTTCACTCTGCCTCCTGTGAGTACGAAGCAGCAGATGGAATTCAAGAGTACCTATACCTACTTGAGAGATGGGCTCACATGGGTGGAACATCTCCATGAATCCAACTAAGTGCCAGGCAGTTCTATATACCCTAAGAAAAAAATCATCACCTGCTGTCTGGTTAGACAATCAACCACTAAAACTACAAAAACAAGCTAAATACTTAGGAGTTACCCTTGATAGCAGACTGACTTTCAGACAACATATAGAAAGCACAGTCAAAAACTGCCGGCTAAAGACGTCTAAAATGAACTGGCTCATGAACCACCGCAGCCGTCTTTCTCTCCGATGCAAAAGAGCCTTATATAAAATGGTAGTGGTTCCAACCTGGAGATACGCTATCCAGATCTGGGGTATGGCGGCTCGCTCGAGTCGCTCACGTATTCAGACACTCCAGAACAGGGCCTTACGCCTTATTACTGGGTGTGAATGGTATGTAAGGAATTCGACCTTGCACCACGACCTCAGACTGGAGACCGTCGAACTCAAGATAAATAAGCATACAAGCCGCTACAACGAAAGGCTAAAAAGACATCCTAATAGGCTGGCAAAAGGGCTCCCAAATGAAAATCCTATAAAAAGGCCTAAAAAAAGAAGTTTTAAAAATCTGCTCCAACAAGCGCCGAACTGAAAGAAAACGAAAAGAAGACCGACAGAAAAGCGGACCAAATGATGGCCTCCTGATTGACAGGACTCCTTAGCACTCCTAAGACATCTCTAACTAAACAAGCTGGATTGGCGATCATAAAATAAGAAACCTGCAATTCATAAAAATATATGTATTTTTGATAATTTTGCAAAATAAATACAAAAAAAAAAAACTTTGTTTTTTTTTAAGTTCCTAACTGCTGTAACCAGTCCTTAAACACGGCCTTGGAGCAGCTGGTCTCGAAAAGAAATTTTAGAAGTCAGGATGGAACCCAATTTTTTATTTTTTGCTTATTCTTCAAAAGTTTCTAATAAATATAGGTTTAGCTTAGGTTAGAGCGGCCGCTGGCTTAAGCCAGCACACTTAGGCCTAGACTGGCCGCTGTGTCTAATAAATATAACTCTAAAAAAAAATATTGGTATAAAAAAATATAATAAAAAAAATTATTTTATTGCGCAAATCCTTTTGGATTGCCGCTACACATATTCGTAGCTACCCTTTTACCTTTAGTGTATCGATCACTACGTATACGCATTTTAAGTTACGTATACGTATTGTAAGTTATTTTTAGATGGCATTTTGCAAGTTTGTTGCATGCAAATGTTTTAATTAAAAAACATCAACTTTTTAAATTTATTGTCTGCCGCAAACAGAAGCCGACAAAGAAAGTTGGGAACATCTGTTTCTATTGTGTACACCATAGGAGAAGGTTCCACAATAAAACCTGAACCTAAAGTTCAAGGCCAGTTGGAATTGTTTAAATTGTTTGGCACCTTATTTGGTTGTGGGCGTCCGAATAAATAGATTCTCATTTTTCGTTTTTAACACAAACAAGTCTTTAATTTTAAAAAAAAAAATGTATATATATCTTAAAAAAATTGTGCTGACATGTTATGCATAATAATTTGTTGAGAACTAGCGTGAGTTTTTAACAAATGAAGTGAAACAGTTTTTAAGATAAATAAACAGAATTATATAAGCAACTGTTTGCATATACAAAGTTTTTGTTTATGCAAATATAATTTATGGCTATTATTGTTGAACTTAAGTTATGCATTGTTGACCCAGTTCTTGTGTGAAATTTCGCTGTTTTTAAATAGTTTATTTTTTATTTAGTTAGTTTAATTCTTTTCGAATCATTTAGAAACTAGATTTATTGAATTTCTATTAATATCGTAAACATTTCAGCTAAAAATATGCTCATTGTTTACCTTTTGGCCGTGGCCAAAACTACAACGCGGGGCACTTGATTATAACTGAAAGTCATATTATTTACTTAAAATAATACAAGATGCATGCAAAAGGCGTCATTGAATCTTTTGGAGAAAGCACATTCTGCAGGAAATATAAAATTTTATAATATATTTATTTGTGAGCATTTCAAAAGTACTTTTCTGGCAGCTTTTCTTGCCGGGATTACAAAAATATATAGAATATTCAGTTGTAACCTTTTTTAGAAGTATCTTATATTGTCTTCAAGTTTTCCAATACTTTTTTAATAGCCGTTTAGCAATTTAGTTAGTTATATATTAAACATATTGAAAAAAAAAACAAAGAATAAAATAAATTATAAATATTTATTTATTCATTTATTTTTTTATTTATTTATTTATTTATTTATTTATTTATTTATTTATTTATTTATTTATTTATTTATTTATTTATATATATATGTATATTTAAAACATTAAATAATATATAATAAAATATAAATATATAATTTTTATAATATATATAGTATATTATTATAAATATATTTTTTATCTATCGATATAAAAACTGATTTATTTTTTGATTTATAAAAGGCTGCATACTAATTATGTATTACATTATAAAAATAAAATTTCACTTTTAAGCTTAAAGGTCACTATAGCTTTAATTGGGCTTCTTTCTTACCATTAATAGTATTATTGTTTATAAATAAATAAAGAAACAAAAAATATTTTACATTTAATTTAGACTGTACGCAGCATCCTTTATACAAAAAAATAACACAGCCAAACGTTTGCTTGCAAGCTTGTGTGAAACAGTGTTGCCCCATTTTTTTTGTGAAGAAATATAAAGAGCTGTTTTTCCGCACCAACTAAAATTAATGTGCAACAACTTATTTCGGAAGCCAAATATTCGTAAATGGCGGTTAGGAATAACCGGTGAAAAATATTTATTATTATTTATTCTGAGCCTCTTAGGGCCCAAATGGCGCTCGAAACATCCAAACAAAGTATTGCATTAGTTTTGTTTATGTAAATATTAAATATAATGCACAATATACTACTATAAGTAATAAAAGAATAGAGCAACGAGCAGGGATTTTTGGGTTCATTGAGGTAGAACCTAAACCCTTTGGAGCAATTCTGTTAGAGAATTCGGCTACAGCGTGTCGAAATTCATTGGAAAACATATGCCTCATCGCCAGATCACTTTTTTTTGTGTTATTAAGCGCCGTCATACAAAAATTTGTATAAAAACGTCAAAAAAAAATACCATAAAAATACCACATTTCTTCTCTATCGACACACTGTTCGTTTTTGTCTGCTGCGTACAGATTTTTAACTTAATATTGAGTTTTTACTGGACTGAAAGGGAATATGCATCGAATGCTAAACAATTTGGACTATATCTTATTATTTTGAAAAAGCTTTCCTGTTTTTATAAGAGTTTGAAGAAACTTTTTATCTCTATAAGTCACCAAATTGTATTATTTTTTTTTCGATTTCGATAAAAAATTCATTGGGTCTTTCTGTAAAGGCACGACAACAAATATTTTAACAGTTTCCTAAATTATTTAAGTTTATTTTCATTATTAAAAAATAGTAGGTATAATAATAATAATAATAATAATAATAATATAATAGGGAAAAGCTGCACTGCGACCCTTAGGATCTATTGTGCTCCCTTCAAGCCCTAGAGCTCCTCAACTAGCCCAATTTCCGTGACAAACTTGATTATCTGAGATGGTTCTAGTGGGGTAATATCATGCATCAATATTCACACTCTGCAAGTATGTGCTGGGAGGTTTCCTCCTCGGTTTCACAAAACCTGCATGTGCTTGAATTCAAGATGCCAATAGTACACAGGTGTTTCCTGAGTCTGCAATGTCCCGTTAGTAGCCCCTTCAGTATCCTAAGGGAATTCTTGCCCAATTGGGACACTTTCTTGAACCTAATTAAGTTGTAGGAGCCAAGAAGTTGCTTGGCCTGTCGTAAGCCGTCTGTGCCAGCCCAGTCAGTTTCCCGACAGGACCTTTCTTGATCTCTTAGCAGCTGCTTGGTAGTGTGTCTGCCAATGCCACAGTAAGGTTCAGGCCCTATTAGTGGTTTCGCAGCACCATTCCTCGCCAGTTCGTCAGCTGCTTCATTCCCGGGGATGTTCTTGTGTCCCGGGATCCATCTAAGGGAGACTCTGTTCCATTGTCCTAGACGGTTCAATTTGGTCCTGGTATCCCAGACCAACTTCGAATTAATCTTCGAGCCAGCCACCGCATTAATCGCAGCTTGACTATCTGACAGTATAGCAATATCTCTGTCTTTATATTTTTTTTCTAGGTTGATGTCTACACATCGGCCTATAGCACATACCTCTGCCTGAAATATGCTGGTGTATTTACCCAGGGCTTCTGACAGTCGCGTTCTTGGTCCCGCGACTCCCAGTCCAGTGCCTTCTTTAGTCAAGGACCCGTCCGTATACCACATAATAGTGTGTCTTTTCATAGGATGTATCTCCTCTAGCGTTGTCCAATTCTCTTTGTTGCTCAAAATAGTACTGAAGTTCCTTTCAAAGTGGTACTCTGTGATCATCTCATCTCTGGGTAAGAGAATTGAGGGGACCATTTTTCCCAGTTCGTCAGCGTCTCTAGCACTTATTATGTGGCCTTTGCCAATTCCCTCAGCCGACATTCTTAACAGTGTCGCCTTCATTTGAAGCCTTACAACAGTATGAAGTGGTGTCAACTCCATGAGGACTTCCCATGCTGCTGTAGGACAGGTTCTCATGGCTCCTGTCATACATACACAGGCTAGCCTCTGTATCTTCTTAAGGTCATTTTGGACTGAGGTAATCTCCACCCGAGCTCCCCAAGCAATAGCTCCGTAAGTGAGCATCGGCCTTATGACCATTAGGTATGATTTGCCGGCTATCCTTCTACACGTGTACAGAGCTCTAATGCATTTGCTTGTCACGTTTTCTATATGAGAGCAGAACCTAAGTTTGCTGTCAAATATAACTCCAAGGTACTTAACTTCCTTGCTCCACAGAATAGTAGGTATAGTATTTGTACTTTTATATATGAATATATATATTATATGAATATGAATATATATATTATATGAAAAATGCCTTTTGTATGAATTTTTGTGGCATTACGAATATAATTCAGGAATATATTTCTTTAATCTGCTCAGCTTGTAAAAGTTGAAAACTTTTCCCGAAATAAACTCGTTACAAGTTTCACAAATTTTTCTTAGTGTTTTTCCACTGTTCATGACTAAGAAGTGCCGAATATATTAAAGTGACTCGCATTGTCTAAGACTTAGAGGGGATTATAAAATGATTTAAAATTGCTTTTAAGTATTAGATAGAAATGTACCTACATAATAAACTTTCTAGTTTATAAATAATTTGCTTGTCTCAACTGAACATTATATAGTCTTTATAGATTACAAAATACAAATAATTTTAATTCAACTTCTATAAATTATAAACATATATCAAAATGTTTGACATTTTGATTGAAAATCAATCTTCAAAGAAATGCGCCCTGGACACGTGCACCCTTAATGACCCAACAACTGACACTTGAAATGACAGCTCCATAAACAGCTCCAAGTAGAATTGCAAATTTAACTGAGACTGACTCAAATTAATGAAATCATTCGTGTACCATATAATATACCATTTATATCATTTTGTTTTCGTAATTTACAATGAAAAAAATCAACTTTTAATTACTTATATCACAGCACATAAACAAACAAATACTTATCTTTGTTTGTCTCAGTTTATGAGTCAGCTTTAGAGGGTCTTAGACTGAGGGGGTTTGTTAGGGGTTGACTACGCCGTAAGCTTACGACTTTGATAATTTGTAGCAAAGTAAGAAATCTGGGCAGTAAATATAGAGTCATACATATATAGATAAATTTAGATATTGAGATGCAGCAATCAAGGCAATAAATAAAGCCAACTAAATAAATATATGAAAAATACTGTTCTGAACTTAGAAACAATATTTATATTAATTAATATATAAATATACAATAAATAAATAATAATAAAAAAATAATAAATATGCAATAAATATAAAATACTAATAAACAAAAAAATACTTAACAATAAAAAACTTGACAAATAATTAAAAAATTGAAAAGAGAGAAAATTTTGAAAGCAATAGTTATAGTTAGTGCACAAAACACAGAGCATTTAAACAATTTTAAGACTAAGGAGCGAAAATTTCAAGTAGCTCTGAAAGGCCAGACAAAAGTAACTTTACTAAGAAGTTCAGTATTAAAAGGTTAAATAAGCATCAATGGTACTCAGGGACAAATCGGAGCTTTTGAAAGATAAAAAGTGGACAAACTTTCATTGTTATCAGTTCACCCTTTTATACAAGGTGGCGCAAAAGAAGTCATCCGATGTTGTTTGGCTCTTATTTTTTTTCTAAATGAAATTCCAAAATTGACCAAAAATGACCAAAATTCGTTGCAGGGACCGCCGGCTGAGGCCCAATTGCGTGGCACGTCGTCTGGTCGATGTTTCGGGGCTCACTTCGACGTCCTCGGCTACAGCGGCGATATTTTCGGCAGAACGGGCGCTCCGGGGCCGGCCACTCTTGGCAACGTCTCGTGTGGTCCCATACTCTTCAAGATTAGTGGCTAAACGGCGCAGTGTTTGCGCAGTTGGTGTCGGACGGCCGGGAAATCGGCGACGGAATTCGCGCTGCGCCAACACCACAGACGAATTGTTACGCAAAAAAAATAGACACAATTATTCCGCGTTCTTGGGGAGTGTATCGCTCCATGGCTTATTCACTTGTATTCTGTATCTGTCTAGTCCACAAATGTCAAAACAGATTTGATATTGGCGGCCATTTACAAAAAAGGAGCATCTTCCAATAGGGTGATTTCTTTTGCGCCACCTTGTATATATCTTAAGATGCTCTAAGGCACCCTTTCGCAAAAAAAAAATCTACGCCAGTGGTACTTACTATTGCAATCAGCAACAATAACAACAACAACAAAGTGTGTGCACATGCCATACACACACACACACACATGTCACAAATTTACTTTTCGGCTATGCGAGAGTGTGTGTGCGTATCTGTGTATGTGTGTACGTCAGTGTAATGTTTAAAAATTTTATAATTAAATCAAGTCAAGTCAAAGTTTTTAGCACTGAACTTGACATTGACAGCTTGTAAAATATAAGCTTATGCTTATTGCATATATCCATGCAGCGCTCTAGCTCCCTTACTCTCAATCGCTCACTCTCTATTTTTTCCTCTCTCTCTGGCCCTCTCTCTCTCTTATTTGCCACCTCACTTGCACTTGACAGTAATAGCAACAAACAACAACAGAAACAACAATTTGCAAATGACTTTTAAATAATTAAACGCATTTGCAGTGTTGTAAAAGCACAAAATGAAATAATGACGTAGTAAATTAGATTGCATTTTAATTTGACTGCAAAGATAAATAGCAATAGGCGAAAATCTTATTATGACAAAAATGAAATTGTTTATTATTGTTTATAAATGTCGTTTAGAATTTGCAATTTATGTCAGTTATGTTTCTATTTGATTTGTTTGTTTCTCTGAGCTAAAAATCTAATTAATCTTAGCTAGCTAATACTCTAATGCTCATTACAAAGCTGAAACTTTGTGAATTTGATAATGGCACAAAACATTTGCAACAAATTTTTGTTCAATCTGGCAACACCTGCCATTGCCGTCTATCTAAGGCTTCATTGCGTATACGTAATTATACCCTGTACCTATAGGTACAAAGGGTATACTAGATTTGTGCAATGTATGTAACGGACAGAAGGAGGCGTGGCAGACCCCAAGTCCTTTATACCAAAATGCTTATCATAACCTCGGGTAGCGATTGAGCCATGTCCGTCCGTCCGTCCGTCCGTCCGTCCGTATGAACGCCTAGATCTCAGAGACTATAAGAGCTAGAGACACGAAACTTTACCAGCTGGTGCGCATATTTCCTAAGCAGATGAAGTTTTTTGAATCATGTCAATATCTTTCCCCGTTCCCCCGCTGTAGATTTTCGCGGTTTTTAGCCACACCGTTTAATATTTTCATTTGAATTTTAACAGAGCGATGCGTTGTAGATACATGCATCTATGTGTAAAAAATGAACAAAATCGGACAAATACAACAGAAGTTATAGTCAAAAATGTGCAAATTTCACCTCCCCTTGCCAATAAACTGCGTCAATATTTGACTCTACGCAATTATGGCTACAAGTGACCTAGAATCACAATTTTGGTAAGCTCATTCATGTGGCTCTAATGAACAAATCCACATCCAAATTTTATCGATGCGGTCCCACCACCCCCCGCAATCGATTTACCGTGTTTTCTCCCACACCCCTCAACATACCAACTTGAAATTTACCCCATATACTTTAAATAACTTCTTTGACGTAACATTCGAGTTTCAGCAAAATCGATAAAAATTTAGGGAACTTATAGGTATAAATAACGAATTTCACCAAAAAAAAATAAATTCCAATTGGAAAGTTGTTAGATGGAATATGCAGGAAAAATTGTTTGCGAGACAAAAGGTACAGGGTATTCCACTGTCGGGCACCGCCTCGACTGTACCACATTTTTTTATATTCAAAAATAACAACTTAACACATCCCGTCTACCCATATATAAAGCTACATTACGTATACGTAATTTTAGTAAGAAATCTCATAATTTGTGATTGCTTAGCAGAAATTTGGAGAACAAAGCAAAAATGCCAAAATAACTATAACACATCAGAACTATGTTAATTTAAATTATTTTAATAGAGTTTGCTATTAATATATATTAATTTTAAAGAACTAACTTTAGCGTTGTGTTGGATTTATCTCGATATATTCAATTTTTTACTTATATATAATACGTTTTCAACGCTTATGTTGTAGCAAGTAATTTCCTTTACAATCCAGTCCAAAATTATGAATACCTTTCATGTTTATGGTATTAAATGTTTATGTTGCAGTTACTACGTTTAAATATTTTAGCATTAAGTGCTGCCTTATTGCATTTATTTATACAACAAATTGTTACATATTTGATATGCAAATATCAAATGAATTGACTTGGCTTTTTCAGCTTATTTGCATTTTGTGTGGCATACAGCGTTGCGTATACTTGTTATGCCCAATGGCCAGAAAAATATGCTATATTATATAAATTAATATTCAGTTATTTGTTTCTAGTCATGATTTAGACATTTGCTTTCAATTGAAACTGGCAGGGAAAGTTGAAATAAGCTGTGCTAAAGTTTTATTACTCTTTTTTCCCCATCTTCTATCGCAATTTTGTTAAACCTCGCGCTATTTAAGGCTTAACTGATTATAACCAATAATTATTTCCAAAATTAAAACATTTCACTTCTTCAAAAATGTTTTCAATTTCGTTTTTTTTTACTATGAAAAATTTATCTAAATTATATATATTTTTTTTAACATTGCACAATGGGCCCAAGTGGCTATGTTTTGGCCAAAAATACCCAAAAAAAAAAGTTTACATTTGGAGAAAATGACTGTTGAATATGATTTTGGACATATTTAGGTATCCTGTGACAAAAAATTATTAAATTATAATTAGTGGTTTTTAAGTAATTGCCAACGAAATTGACATTTTGTATTTTTGCAGGAAAAAAATCCTGCATTTACCATGATACATATAGCTACGAAATCTTTATTCACTTTATTGTTATAAATATAACTTCAGAAAAAAAAACAGAAAGTACTTTAAGAACTGGGGGTTTTAAATATATTAGAATATTTATTAAGAGTTAGTTGGTTTTTTTTCACTTGCTACCCCTTGATATTGATCGAAAAAAGTTTTAAAAATTTTTTGGTTTATTTTATCGGAAATTGAACTTTCTATCTAAAAGTTGAATTTTAAAAATTGCCCCCAAGGAAAATTCAATGATTTTTTGAGGAACGGTTTCGTCAACCCAAGAGTATACTGTTTATTTATTTTACTGTGACTCACCATAGACATACATTCAAAAAACCAAACTTTTTGGGAAGAATTGTTGACATTTAAGAATAGACGAATTTATTTATATTTAGTTTTTGTAAATGCTCAGGGGTCATTCATTTTATTTCATAGACCTTTTTCTTTTGTAAACGATCTAAAAAAAATAATATATTTTGCAAAGGTGACAAAACTGCGTTTGGGGCTGTATATCCAAAACTATGGGTTTTTTTTCCATATAAGTGGAGCTCATATCTATCTCTGTGTGAAATATGGTCCAAATCCCATTGACTGATTTTTTTTTAATTAAGTTAAAAAAATGTTTTGGCCTTTTTTTAATTTTTTCCAAAATTACTCTGGATTATCTATACCTTAAAAAATCTGAGGGCGCTGAAACTTTCCAGAAAAAAAGTTCAATCTTTGAAGAACATGTGTTTAAAATTACATCACTCTAAAAATATTATTATGGAAATTACAGATTTTTGGCCAAAATATGGCAATCTGGGCCCACTGTGCATTGTAGCAAAAACTCTATTTTATAAAAATGTGCACAAAATAAGAATAGGACCAAAGTAACTAAATAAAAAAATGTAAACAAGGCTTTTGTAAGTTATAGCTCTCATGAAAAATTTTTTTATTTATATATCGTCGATTGATTAATGATGTCATAATTATTAAAATCGTTCTGTTACGTCGCATAAAGATTAAATCTTGAAATTTTATTAAAATAAAAAATTTCAAAAACGAGCCATACCACTTCACAACAAAAAGCTATCTTCCCAATAAAGATTTTGAGCAAAAAAAGCATAAGTTCATTTGCCAAAAATTGGTTCTTATCTTTGTGATAATAGGCACTTATTTGTACTAATAGGTTTCTCATAATTGATAAGTACAAAGAGATATAACTTGTTTATGAACGAATAAATTTTATAAACATTTATAACCTTCATAAGAAACGCAATACAACTACCTAAAGAGTATTTTTTTTAATGTGTCGACTTGTAAACAATGAATTAAAATTGTATTTAAACTACTTCATAGCTGATGGGCAATTTATTTATTTTGATAATTTGAAATTAAATGGAAGCCAATGCTAATTTCAAATTTTATTTAAAATATGTGCTATACACAGATACTTTTAAACAATTGAATGCAATTAACTTTAAAACAAGTCAAGATAAACATCAACATTGGTTTTAAAATTTCAATTATTTTGATTTTCAATTTACAGAAAATTGAATTCCGGAAATCAAAGCAAAGTTTATACGGCATTAAAAATATTGAAAACAGTGAAACAAAACATTTTTTAATTAGATTAATGGAATTCGCTGAAATTTGTATAACATTTTTAATTGATTTGATTTAAATTTTTTTAATCAACCAATTTATTTTGGTTATTCGATTTTTTTTAGTTCCAATAAGCCACAGAGCAAACGCTTAGTCGAACAGCCGCAAAACTTAGTCGTATTTCTTGTTTTTGTAGCCCAGTCAAAGGATTTTGGATTTCTATATCAATATTTAGAAGTTTTGTGGTCTTTTCTTCAGAGATAGCAATTGAAGACTTTTTTTTTCATCATTTGTATGCGTTAAGTGTGCAATTTTTATATTTCTTAGTTTTCTCTCTTTTTGCGCGCTTCATTGCTCTTCTTCTTCTTCTTTTTTATACTAGGCAATCATTTCAGATCATTTCATAAGCCAGTTCCACTTTCTGATTCAGTTCACAAATCTAGTGTTCTCAGATACCACGATTCCAGGGGTGCAGAAGATTTGCTACAAAAAAAGAAATTATTTTCCATTATTCTCTGAATCTGAACATTTTATTCGGATTCGTATCAAAACCAAATGTTTGGTGCTCCAAACGAATTTTTTATTTGATTTTAAACCGAATCTTTTGTTGCAAGAGCAATTAAAACGAATTGGCAAAATTGGTTGAAAAGTGTACGCATTTTAAACTGAAATAATTTTTTTAATATTCTTTGATATTCTTAAATAGTGAATGGTAAATATTTTTAAGTTTTTTTTTCTGAATCAAGCCAAAAATAGGATGCACAACTCAAACCGAATTTATACATGGTCCGTGTCTTACATCAAAAAATGTTCATGTCCTGCTTAAATAGTTCATGTTCATATTTCAAATGGGATATCCCCAATGGGATTTTTTTTTTTATATGAAGTTTTGTGATTCCGTGCGTAATATTTCGAACTGCGTATACCCCTTAAGACATGAACTATTTAAGCAAGACATGAAATACTTCGAACTGCGTATAGGCCTTTACATAAAAAAAATTTCCCATGTAACAGGAATAGCATAGTCGTGGATAATTTCCCTCTAAAGGTGTAAAGCTGTGCTAGCAATGAGCAAGGGAAATAGGATTTGATGGCGACAGCAATAAATTCGGATTTGGGAGCACGTAATAACGAAACCGAATAAAATTGATCGTGTTTTTTTTTTCGTTTTTGGAGCACGGCTGATTATACCCTGTACCTATAGGTACAAAGGGTATACTAGATTTGTGCAATGTATGTAACGGACAGAAGGAGGCGTGGCAGACCCCAAGTCCTTTATACCAAAATGCTTATCATAACCTCGGGTAGCGATTGAGCCATGTCCGTCCGTCCGTCTGTCCGTCCGTATGAACGCCTAGATCTCGGAGACTATAAAAGCTAGAGACACGAAACTTTACCAGCTGGTGCGCATATTTCCTTTTTTTCGATGCGGTCCCCCCACCCCCCGCAATCCATTTACCGTGTTTTCTCCCACACCCCTCAACATATCAACTTGAAACTTACCCCGTATACTTTAAATAAGTTCTTTGTTGCAACATTCGAGTTTCATCAAAATGGGTAACAATTTAGGGAACTTATAAATATCGAATTTCACCAAAAAAAAATAAATTCCAATTGGAAAGTTCTTAGATGGAATATGCAGGCAAAATTTTTTTGACACAAAAGGTACAGGGTATTCCACTGTCGGGCACCGCCTCGACTGTACCACATTTTTATTTTTATATTTTTTTTAAATTAACTGTACGATGAAAACAAATATGCGTTTACGGAATTACGTAAAAAGAAATTGTAGAATTTTTTTTATTACACAGGCGATTCTTTTTTAAATTAAACAGTAATTACGCCTTCAGAATTATGCTTTTTGAAAAAATACTACGAAGACAATTTATTTACGCGTTGATCAAAATTCTAGACGAAATTAAATTAAAAATAAGACTTTTGAGAATTTTTTGTTTTTGTTTGTAGTCGGATTCATATTTAAAACATAATCTATTCATTTTTAAACTTTGTTCAGAATTCTAGAAGAATTTAAATTAAAAATGCAATTTTTGACAATATAGGTCCAAAATGATGAAACCAATAATTTTCAAAACAATATCTCCGCGTATACTAGTCCAATCTATTATTAATATTTCATTGTCAGTTCAGAATATTTTTTTTAATTTTTCTTAATTTTGGATGAATTCAAATTAAAAATAAAATTTTGGAGTATTTTCGTTTTATTTTTTTTTTAATTTTGATTTGATTTAATACAATATCTCCGGGTCGACTAGTC